>BPLQ01007973.1:0-23150 GCA_021605075.1 Caerostris darwini | reverse complement strand
AAATGCAGACACAAAATCCGTGTCTTGCACGGGTGACAACCAACAGTGAAATGCGGGGAAAAAGTTGTATGTGTGCGTTCTAATTGTATGTATGCAGTGTTTATGCGTGTGTAAATAAAGCTGCGAGGTCTCCAACCTTTGCCTCAAAGTATCTCCAAACCCAGTTACAATCTGGTTGTCCAACCTGCACTCTACAATGTGGGGCCTGTACCCACACCACTACAAGCGTTATTAATATTACCGTCGAGGTAAACCTTAGTAAATCAGTTGAAAAGTCCGTATGAAACTTTAGTACTATATATTTTTTTTTTGTAGTTTTGTTACTCTGTATAACTGAAAAACTTTATGAAATAAATTGAGTATTGTTTCTGCAATTATAATTATTTGATGAGAAGTAACTGATACGGAAATAAAATTAACTGAACATTTCAAAGAATTTTCTGTGTTATGAAGTTTATATGTAAGTTAATTTTAGAATAAGACTAATAATAATCAAAAAATAATTGGTATAGAAGCGTTTTAAGCTTAACATTTTCTGCATTGTTAATTTATTTATGTTGTTATTGCAGGGATACTGGTTCGATATATAACGCCACATTCATGTAAATAAACTGACAATTAAATTAGACGTTATGTACATGCTTGTAAGTTTACCTTATTGTTACTAGTAGTGTAAGTAACTTGTGGTAAAAAGAGTGTCTAATCGTAGCAGTGTGTAGGTGACCGTGGTTGTAATAATGAACAGAAATGAGAGCGTACTTTTTAAAGATATAATTATATAAATGTTTAACCTCTTCAAATGTATTCCGGACTGTATGACTGGATTTCTTTTACAGTGATCACCATCTCTATTAGATCTTCCATGGTATCTTATAAACTTGGGATTTCAGGTGAACCTAGAAAAAGGAAGTCGAAGGGGTTGGTGGCCAGGCAACGCGATTCGCGCTCTGGTATCTCGCGGGATGTGTTGCTTTTTGGTACGTACGCAAAAGTGAAGTGGGTTAAATAAATGATTAAAAATGAATAAAATTTTACCTCTTGCATGAATCACATTTCATGTCGCTCTTAGGAAGTGAACGGTGCAACAAATATTTTTGAGCATTTTCTGCAAGAATCCGACATACGTGTCACCAGTGTGACGCTTGAATCTCAGGAGAAGGTCAAACAGATCATCACCAAGGATTCTGCACCAGATATTGATAATGAATTTATGTCGATTCTTTTGCGGCCAATATTGTGAGGATTCTTTTCAAGACTAAATATGGAAATTATACATGGTGAAAACGGCCTCTTAAATAAAGGTTTAAATCCCCAAGAAATGTACCAATCTATAAATTGGGCAAATATTTATTGTTTCAACATACATTCATTATCTAAAGCCCCAACTCCACGCGAAAGGGACAGTCCGTTTATTAAAGGCTTGCACCTCCTGCATACGAAAATAATACAAGCTCTCACCATGCACAACATTCCACACCAACTTGTATAAAGCAGTGAATCCAGCCAATCGGCAACGCATGTACACAATCCATAGCCTGGTGCAAGACGACACCTAAAAATGTCATACTTTTTTTTCGCGATTTTTGTCCATTCAAATGTTATTTACGACCTTATGTACTATTGCATTACTTTTTCGTCTTAGTATTACCTCTACATGTTTGTTAGGTTTGTCGATGGTTTTCAAATGAGCACTGTTAATATATATATTACACATAAATAATTAAAAGCCTTTTATCAAAGGAATTAAGCAACATAAACTCATTCTGTTTCAAAACAAGGACCTCCTTCTAAGCTGACATTGACTTTTTAATCGAATAAAAGTAGAACTTTTATACGTAAATAAGCCAATCCAACTCCTCCAGATCCCCCACCTTCTATAATCAGATTTCATTAATTGAGGCATTAAAAAAATCTCCCAAAAAATTTATTTTAAAACAATTGATAACGTCTCAAATAAATATACTTTCATTTATAACCTTCACTGCTTCAGTTCTACTCTAACAACTTTTATTGTCATTAAAAACGTTATTTACGTTGTTTTAACATATTCATTAAAATCAGTAACCACCCCAACAAATTTCTTTTTCTAACAATATATCCAAGTTTTGCCAAACTACAATATTTTATCGCTTTATCACCTGTTGTACCCCTACTTATATAACTAAACCAGATGATATATTTTTTATCTTCCCATTATCATTTCTAATGCCTGCCAGGACAAAATCATACGAATAAATTACAATTTAATAAATATGTTTTAAAATTTTTCAACGACGCTTCAAAAAATATGTTCTTTGAATTTAAGGATCTATTTACCAGCATTTTCCTTAAAAGCCTCCAAAGCTCACCTTAAACTCACTTTATTACGACTATCATAATATTCTAAAAGTAAAATTTCGATTGCTGGAAAAAACTCTGTAATTTCCGCATATTTAATAATTACATCTACAATAATGAGAATCTTTACAAACAAAGTCGAGGTATTCCGCAAATGAACTAAATACCAATGCTGGCTAATCTTTACTTAGGCTATTTCGAAAAAAATGTTGCCTATTTCGCATACATGTTTTTAGATGTGGGGAAAACCTAACTTCTTTCATTTACACAATTTTCAAAATATTTGTTATAATATTTATCCAATAGAGCCTATTTTTAAAATAGGCTTATACAATTAATCTTCAAGATGTTTAAGAACATCATCTTGAAGGTTAATTGTTAAATTAACATTAATATTTAAAATTCTTCACAAAAAAGAAAAAAGATTCCACTTATCAAAAGAGTTACATCCTGAAACTCCAATATCAGTATCAAATTATATAACAATATCACCATTAATCAACTGCTCAGAATTAAATCTATAAACTGAAAAAAAATTCTCTCTCTTTCAAGAAATCAAATTCAAGAAATAGTACAAGAAAGGAGAACGAAATAGTACGACCCTGTACCAATATCTACAACGTCATTCACTACTAATTAACGGACAAAATAAATCGTAACACTTTATCAGGCAAGGAATTTTTATAGAATTCTCATAACATTGCAAGTAATTTCCCTTTTTTTAAAATTTACTCATAATAGGTTATAAATTATTCTTAATTTTTTTTGTTTAAAAAGTTTTATCCCGAATATTAAGTAGCATTTTAAATTGCAATGTGGTTGAAAGAGCTTTCCATATGTTCTCTCATATGGCATTAAGAGACTGGGCATACGATCTTCATTACCTTTTCCCAAACTGTCCTTAATTGGGCCGTTCGTTGCATTCGTTGGGGAAATTCGAGGTCCCTGAACTATCTATAATGGAAATATACAGAATCAGAAATCAAATTGTATATTGCAGGAATAATATTATTATTGACAGTAAAATTATATAACAGTTCATTAAATAAATAGTAAAATTAAAAAGCTGTTAAGTTTTTGAAGTCAAAAAAAATTAATCCCAAAACTATCAAATTATCTCTCTCAGTATAGATTTATTTTTATTATTTAATTTATTTCCAATATGAATACTTGATTTCAAGTCATTAATATCGTAAATTAGATGGAATTCTAATAAGTTTAGGAATACCAAGTTTGCACTATTAGAAAAACAAGAATTGTAACAAGTAATCGTATCGTAACAAGAAAGTAGAAAAATTTATCTTTCAGGGGTTCTTTTTGAAATAGATTCGCACTAATAGTTGATTAGGAACTACATATTATCATTAACTAATGATTAAAATACTGTTACTTATATATTTTAACCTTCGAAAATTCTTTTAAAAAATGGTACTTCACGAAAAAATAAGAGGAGAAAAAGCTTTAAATTGACACAATATGATTTTAAGTTGTCTTGGAGATTTCTGACAATTCAATGTGCATAAGAAATTTAGGTATGAATAAGTTAAATAACATAAAATTCCGAATAAATATAATTTGTATTAGTTCACACTCTCCCTATATATATCTTGTTCAAATACATTTTATTCCTCCACTCAAGTTCAAATAAATTTTTTTTGAACTTGTAGTGGATGACACTGGATGTTAATGCAGTTTTTTCAAATATTAATTCAGTAATTAAATTTAATTAATTAATTTTAGTCTTTTTCAGATTTAAGTTGCATGTATCTACCAATAGATGGCGCCAGTTAAACTTAGTGTAGTTATCAGTAAAAAAGTAGGAATTGACATTAATTCATTAATTAAATTTAATTAATTAATTTTAGTTTTATATGGGAGAAATGTTCTTATATTCACGCTGCTCTTTCTTCTCATTTGCTCATCATTAATTAATTAATAATCAGTTAATAATCTCTTTTTTCTCATAACTAATTATTAATTATTTTATTATCAAATATTTTTATTATTCATTTAATATATATTATTCAATTTTTAAAATAATGTAACTGCAAATTGGAAATAATATAAAAAAATCGTCTGATTTTAATTTATTCATTTAATTACTAATTATTTTTATTTTATCATCAAATATATTTATTATTCATTTAATATATATTGTTCTATTTTTAAAATAATGTAACTACAAATTGACAATAATATTAAAAATCGTCTGATTTTAATTTAGATTATTTTTCTGGATATTATTATTCTTAATTTTTTACGTTTGAAATTTGAAACGATCGTGTTTGAGTATTCTTGTTAATGTATTCTATATTTTTTAATTTTAAATGATCAAAAAGTTTTTAATTAAATTTGAAATATAGCCTAATATATTTGCTTTTATTATATTTGCTTTTATTATTTTTGCTTTTATTATTTTGCTGTAATTCGAGATTGCTATTCTTTTTTTTTTCAATTCCTTCTATTAGCTCGCACTCTCCCTATATATATCTTGTTCAAATTTTCATTCATTCATAAAATGCTTCTTATTCATCCACTGAAGTTAAAATAAATTTTTTTTCAACATGTAGTGGAGGGCATTGGAAGTTAATGCAGTTTTTTCAAATATTAATTCAGTAATTAAATTTAATTAATTGATTTTAGTTTTTTTTAGATTTAATTTGTATATATCTACCCATAGATGGCACCAGATAAACTTAAAAAAATGAATGAAAATTATTTATAAAGGACTTTCTGCAATAGAGGGAAAAAAAAAGAAGGAATTGACTTTAAAAAATTTGTTTTTATATTACTTGTTTCTGCTATATATAGTGATGGGAAAAGATATACGTCTGCCAAAGATTCAATAATTTGTTTATAAAAAAAAAAAAAAAAAAAAAAAAAACTAAATAATGAAAATATTTATAAAACATTTATTTATAAGAAAGTAACTTCAAAAGATTTTATTTTGCTTACTATTTTATAGTATATACTTATAAATGAACATTAGTTTTGTTATATTCTTGACAAAGTATGAAATGTGAGAAAGCATTATACGATTGGAAAATTTTCAGTCTGGATGCTAACCTATATTCAATAGTTGTTGCAGAAATCAATATTAATGAATCAAAGAAGAGCCAAAAATGACAATTTACAAAATTTCAAAGTTTTAAAGAGCCACAAAATTTTTCTTGCCAACAATAAATAACCGGTGGGCTGAAAAGTTCGTAGGCTGACACATAGATGGCGCTACTAGTATTAAATCCATACGATTTTTAGTTAGCCCAAACCTTCAAAAGGCACGTGTATAAATTTGATAGCTGTTCACTATTAGTATGCGAGTTATAGCATTTTTAGTGTTCATCACGTGCAGTCCACTAGGCTGACTGTCGATTGGATTCCGGTGTGAAATGATGGAGCCATGTTTCATCCATTGTCACATATCGACGCAAAAAATTCGGGTTTATTACGATTGAACAGCTCCAAACACTGCTTAGAATCATCAATTCGTTGTTGTTTTGGGTCGATTGTGAGCTCGCGCGGCACCCACTTTGAACAGAGCTTTCGCATATCCAAATATTCATTCACGTTATGTCCAACACGTTCCGTTGATATCTTTAGGGTCTCACCTATCTCAATTAACTTCACTTTACGGTTATCAGAAATTGTTTTGTGGACTTTTTTTATGTTTTCGTCGGTAACAGCCTCCTTTGGGCTTCCACTGCGTGCATCGTCCTCGGTGCTCATTTCGCCTCGTTTTAATTTAGCAAACCACTTCTCTAAGGTTGATTTTCCTGGTGCAAAGTCCGAATAATGTTTATCGAGCCAACCTTGGTTTCAATAGTATTTATTTTTTTTCGCCAAGCAGAAATGCTTTATTAACCCACGAAATTCCTTTTTATCCCTTTTTTCAAACTAACAAAAGTTGCTTCACTAAAAATGATATAACTCACATACTAATATTGCAAGAGCTGTCAAATTTATACACGTGTCTTTTGAAGGTTAGGGCTAACTAAAATTCATATGGATTTAATACCAGTAGCGCCGATTTAATAATACTAGCCCACCTGTTAATACTCGCATAAATAAAACTTTTTTATAAAAAAAAAACTAATCTATTTATTCATAAGAAAAAATATCTATTTATTCATTATATCATTCTATTTATTCATTATATCATTCTATTTATTCATTATATCTATTCATTATTAGATAACTTATTATTTAAGTAAAAAATTAAAACAATTAAACATTTACTTACAACACTAACTGTAACATGTAATTTAAAAAACAATTGAACAAACAAATTCAATGGGAGCGATGGCTTTGCATGGTTATTCAAGTAGAAAATTTAAACTTTATTAAACAATGTAATTTGTACTTAAAATAAAAAAACAATAACATACATTTGAGCAAACATATTCAATGGGCTTTGCATGGTTTTAGAAAGTTTGGCTCATAACTTGTTGCTTTAAGTTTTAAACACGACTCTAAATTTTCATTTGTTAGTTGGCTTCTTACTTTACTTTTAATTATATTCATGCAAGAGAACGCTTGCTCGCACAAATATGTCGATCCAAAGATAGTCAGTATTCCAAATGCCAACTTCACCTCACTGTAGCAATCTGGAAGACCATTCCATGCGTCGAATATAAGTGCCTCAACTCGCGGCATTTCTTTTAAAGTTGTCCACTTTTGTTGCGTTACGTACATACATTTCTGGACCTCCAACTCTTCCAACTTGCTTTTCAACTCTGTAAATTTTCCACTCCACAAAGCTTTACTTTTTAAATCGATCAATTGCATTTCTAGAGATCCAGTATCAATTCCAAATGGCTCAATGCGGATTTCGTTACTATTTGTGTTGAGTGGATTTACTATGAATGCTAGAGTGGTTTTGAATTGCTCAAATCTGTCAGCAAATTCATCTTTAATTTTTTTATAACTTATCACGATATTGCTTTAGAAATTGAAAATGAAGTAATTTACCGCTCTGA
This sequence comes from Caerostris darwini, assembly GCA_021605075.1. Classification (NCBI taxonomy): domain Eukaryota; kingdom Metazoa; phylum Arthropoda; class Arachnida; order Araneae; family Araneidae; genus Caerostris; species Caerostris darwini. Next base: position 15,837 of record BPLQ01007973.1, on the reverse strand, counting down.
ATATCTTCTGCAAAAAGAATTAATTTTTCTTCAAAACAAACCAATTCTTCTACCAAAACATAGGCTGGGTTTCTCTTTCCTTGCAGTTTTAGATTCAGCTCATTTAATTTCGTTGTGATAACCACCATAAAGTAAAATTTTTGCAACCATTTGTCGTTCTTTAATTCAGGGTGATTAATGCCTTTTTCATTTAGGAATGTATTTATTTCATTCAAGCACAAAGCACAACGTTTCAACACCTTACCTTTGGAAAGCCATCGCACTTTATTGTGAAGTAGGAGGTCGGAATACTAAGTTTCCATTTCGTTTAAGAATTCTTTAAACTGACGATGGTAGAGTGCTTTTGACAAGATGCTGTTAACAATCTTGGTTACCAAATTCATGACCTCAACTATTTCGGCCGGAAATGTTTGGGCGCAAAGCGCTTCTTGGTGTATTATGCAGTGAAACGTAAGAATTTCGTGGTTTATTTTGCTCTAAAGAATCGTTATTGCCCCTTTATTTTTTCCTATCATACTTCTGGCTCCATCAGTTGCTATTGAAACAATTTTATTTAAATCGATCTTATTGTCTTCAAGGCATTTTTGCACAGCATTCGCTATATCTTCCCCTCTAGTTTGTCCCGAGAGCGGTAGCAATCCCAGAAGTTCTTCTTTTGGACCTTGGAAGACATATACCTGACAAAAGGGCAACTTGTGCCGTGTCTTTTATGTCGCAAGACTCATCTATAGCAAGTGATATGACAGAAGAAAGTTGAATATCTTCCACCTGCAAATACGTTACATTTGAAGACATTTTAGCTATTCTATCTTGTACTGTTTTAGCGGATAATGGCAAATCTTTGATTTTTTTCAAGATTTCTGGTTGGTTTTTGAAATCACGAAACAGTTCTTCAGATGCACGTATGAAGCAATCTTTGACATACTCACCATCTGTGAATGGTTTGCCTTTTTTGCAATTTCTAGTGATACCGCGAAGCTTGCTAGATTAACATTACTTGTAAATTGCGCCCAGTTACTTAACGTGGAACTTGATTGCTGTTTTTGTTTTTGGAGCTCGTCGACAGCTTTTTTTCGTTCTTCGCCGGCTGGATATTTACTAGCAAACTGAGTATGTTTTTTAGTGAAGTGTCTCTCTAAATTTGATTTCTCATTGTGTGCGAGTTTTTCGTGGCAAATGAGACAAGTCGGAAGGCCATCTGAGTTGCATATGAAAGCGAACGACTCCGTCCAATCCCGATTGAATTCTCGATGTTCATCTTCAGTTCTTCTCTTTTTTTTTTTTTTTTTTTTTTTTGTAGATGCCATGCTTGCGGTAAACCTGTAATAAAGGATCTTTAAAATTATTATTTAGGTATCCAAAACAGCAGATTACAAATTTTGCAGTTATTCGAGCACAGTCGGAGTAACTAAATAAAAGCACAAAAATAAAAATCACGCGAGGTGCGAGAGAGAAAGAATCGAGTAAGAAACCAAAACCATCGTTTCAGTCCACCAGAACCAAGGCGAAAATAACCTTTGATCTTGAAAAGCGGCGCCGAGGGGGAAAGCAACCATCGGTTGTCTGGGAAGAAACTAATAGCAAGCGCATTGTTTATTAATATTAAGTACGTATCGTGGGAGTTTGCGGCTGCTGGGAAGACAAATATCATAATCAAAATTTTGAAGATCGTTGAGGACCTGGTTATTGGAATGAGAAACAGAAGTATAGAACTTTGTTTCATTGAGTGCGGTGAAAAGTGAGTACAAGTGGCTGAGAGATAGAATCGGTACCTAATCCTCGTTAATCGATTCAGAACGATTTTTAAATGTTTTTTTTTTATAAAATAAATAAAATTTGCTTATGGATCCAAAGAGCCGCAGCTTCACATCCAAAGAGCCGCATGTGGCTCGCGAGCTGCAGGTTGCCGACTCCTGGGTTAGACGAAGGAGATAACGTCACTGTTTTAGGATATGGTAGACTGTCTTTCGGTAAGTCAATAAAAATGTCACATAAGATAATATTTCATACACATAAAAGGATATTTCTCAATAGAATATAACTGAATATTACATTATCGTGTACGTTTTTTATGAAATTTTCTAAATATTATTATTTTCAACAGTGAGTTAAATATTCTATTTTCTTGTGGTCTATACATATTTACCGTATCATTTCTTTTTTCTTTTACTTTTCCTAGGCGAAGAGAAGAATGTGTGGAATAATGGGGAACAACTTCCTAGAAATCGTGTTATAAATACATTTTAAATTTGATAGGGGTTTATTAAAATTTTTTAAGGAATGTAATCACAGCTAGTCTAGAAAATTCTACTGTATGTATTAAATATGTTTTAATTTAATAAATACTACGGCGTTTAAAAAGTAAGACTAATTCTCGACCGATCCTTTTGAAATTCTAACGTCATTAGCAAGGTTTCTAATTGTAAATAGATGGTTTGCAGGCACCCAATCTTTAATTTTTTGGACGTGAGCTTCGTCGGTTAAGGCTGATGGTCGATCAGAGGGCTCTTCGTCTTCAACGCTTTCTTTGCCTTTTTTTGACTGTTTATGCCACTTCTAAATATTTCTTTTCGGTATAGGAATGCTCACCGAATGCTTTCTGCAACATTCTATACGTTTCCGCAAAAAAAAATTTAATTCAAGTTCTTTGCTCAATTAATTCAGACATCTCAAAAATGGCCGGAATCAGTTTTAGCGTCTCACAAAGCCAAGCGTAACACAAACACTAATGAATATTTTGACGTTAAATTTCCCATAGATGTCAAGGACAGTTCCAGCAACCTAAAAAAGAAAAACAGTTGAAATTCCATAAGCCCCGTGAATTTTAAATTGAAAATTGGCGTTACTTTTTGGACACAGTAGTAAATGACAAAACTTATTTTTAAAACAATAATTCCCGCGCTAGCGCACTCAGTGGACTATTTGGAAGTCACTTCTGTAATTAATCCCGCATAAGGAATAGATGCTTGCCTGGTCATTTGTGCTAATACACTTTCAAAGAAATTCACTCTATAAAATGTATTGTTAATTAAGTTTCCGCCAACAAACTGCAAGGATAAATGTAAAGGGAAATAATGGGAATTCTGTAAAGTAATCTTTAACCTGCAGGATAGCTGCCTTAGAGGGAAAAGGCTTATTTTATAACGGCTTTTTCTATTAAGCAACGAATCTATATCTAATATATTTCTCATAATCTATTATTATTTAATGCCATACATTCGTACTAGATTTGTTGCTATTTTAAAATGTAGTATATTATATGTATACCTTAATTCATGGGTATCTTATGCAAATCCCTAAGGTCATATCATATATAAAGATACCCCTACACCACCATTGAAGTAAATATCAGTAGATGTCGAAATTTTATAAGAGAACAATCATTGAACGAAAGTGATTTCCCACGCTGTCCCTGTTCAAAATATCTTCAGAAGACCAATGGCCCCTAGGGCCGCCTCATCATACTATAAGCACACTTAATGCCAATTGAAACCCTATTCGACGTGCGTGTGCCTGTCTGTACCATTGGGAATCGCCTGACTGACAATCATGTGCTGCCTCAGCGTTTATTACCAGTTCTATCCCTGACAGACAACCCACTGTTGCCTCCTATTGGAGGGTTGCCTAGCTTAGCAGGATTGAATTGTGAGTGAATTGGAGTGAAAACACGTCGTCTGTAGTCACGAATCAAGTTTCAGTTTGTGTTCTGATGAAAACAATTCACATCACATGCTTGGAGGCTCAATAGTGAATACTTTAATGCTGTTTAGATTATGGAGTGGTAATCATACCTGGCGTAGTGGTTTGGCGGGCGACGTGGCGTAGTGGTTTAGTTTACGACACACGTTTGGGACATTTTCCAACCCCGTGTGTTACTTGTTAAGGTAAAGCTTTCAAGTGGCATTATCTAACAGATTAAAATTTGTCCAAAATAATGTTTGTCCAAAGGTTGCCTCCTCTTATCTAATGGTATTACGATTTTACAGATCTTTGATGTCGAGATTTCTTGTCAATTGATAATGTTTGCAATAACTTGGTCAACATGTTGGGTAGCATAAGATTTTGCTCCTTTTAGAGACACGCTTAAAACAATTGTGGAATGAGATGTCACAGGACAACATAAGAAAAATAAATGTTTCGATGTCTGGCCACAATTTCTCATATATTCTACCTAGAAATAGTTCAACGAGGAAGTAGTTCCTTAATTTCTTTGTGAATTTTCCTAAAATAAATGACTTTTTTGCTTTCATCTTTTAATCATCTATCCAACAAAAATCAATTGCTTCGGAAAAACTTGCAATCAATTGCAATTTTCTTTCAGTTACGAATATATATATATATATACGGTGTGCTATATAAATATATACACTTAAAATGGCATGAAATGTGAAGAAACATCCATGTCATTTTTTGCGATTTTCACCGTTTAATTTTTCATGAGAAATATATTCATTGAATAGCTGGATTCATTGTTAAGAAAATATTTATCATTAATTAATAATTGTTCTTATTTATATGATATACACTTTATTAGTTTGACTTCGATGTTACGTTTATTAAAATAACCATTTAACAATTTGTAATAATCATTAGTTCATTATTGGTTTTAAATTTGCATTCTTAATTTCACGAATACAGGCACATAATCAAATTAAAATTACGTTACCGAATCTTACTCTATTTCAGGTACATGTAAGGAAGATACTATGAGAATTTAAAAACTTTAGCGAAGGATATTGCAAAACAATAGTTGTAATCTGCGGTTTTCTAGGGCTTAGAAAATAATATATTTAACTAAAGGATTATTTTTAGAAAATCATTAGATTAGATTTTATTTTTAGGAAATAATATATTTAACTAGAGGATTATTTTTAAAAAAAATGACAGAAATATTTCACCGCTTTTAAAGTTAGTTATGAACATTGTGACCTATATTAAAAATGTGTTTCTTACAAATTTATCTAAAAAATTTTTTATTGGAATATTTTAAAAAATCCATTAAATAATAAGTTTGGTGAAAGCATATTTATTTTTTTGAAACAATCTTCATGAGAAATGAATCATTTAGCAATGTTTCCATCGTACGAAATGAATTCTGCTTCTATTTCAGGCGACTCCGGAGGGCCGTTGCTGAGAGAATTTTCTGAAAAACGTTGGGCTTTAGTCGGTGTGGTTTCATTCGGTTTTCAATGTGCAGCGCCAGGATTTCCAGGAGTCTACACAAGAGCATCTGCTTATCTGCCTTGGATAAAGAAATACATAGAAGAGAAACGAGCGATTGAGTGGGCTAAACGACGGCCTATATTTATCACAGTACCCTCTACGAAATAATAAAAATGCAATTTTTAAAGTTTCATTTACTCTGAGAATTTCAAATATCAATAAATAACACAGTATGGTTGCCATGATTCATAATTATCATTAGTGAGTGATTCAAACTTTGAAGTTCAAATGCCTAAATTTTAAATGAAATTTAATGAAATTTTACTTTTCTCTAATTATATAATACACACTAAAGGCGATGAATAAAATATATGACCCAGTCGCCAACAGTGGAACCTGAATTATCTAGATGCAGACCTAAAATTTAATTAATGACATTTTACAAACAAAGTGTTTCAAAATTCATAATAGTTTTACAAATAAAATATTTAAACAAATTATATTTTAGAATTAAGGACCCTATTACATATATGTTTTTATTCGTAAGGTTTGTCAGTGTGAATTAGCTTTATTTAATATTGAAAAAAAAAAGTATTAAAATTTTAGAGTATATAAAGAATAAGTTTATCTGAACACTCAAATTCTCTGAGAAATATTAAATTGTTATCATTTATAATTTTGTGTATTTTGTTGGTAAAGAGCAGGCGTGATCATCTTGATATTTGCATGAGTAGTATATTCAAAGTAATACTTTAAGGAGAAAGTATTTTGTTTTCACTATTTCAGAAGCAAATCAAATTCAATACTCATTTTATTTTAATACTTGAGTTGAAATTCATAACTACTCATTTTTAATGTTACGCATAATTTTCCTCAAAGTTCGATATTAAGCCATTATTACAATACATTACGGAGATTAAAGATACCAAAACATAGAAGTTTTTTTTAAATGATGGTATTATTTTTCAAGCATTTAATACTTTCGAGCAGTTAGTTTGAAAATCTGTAAACACAAATAATAATATTCGATTTTAAATTGATAGAATAAAAATGAAAAGACAACACCGTACGGTGAATGTCTGAAATACAAACATATGTTGTACAACCACGTTTTTTATGTCAGAAAATTCTATTTAGTGTAATATATAAACAAAATTTATAGAAATTATTTTTATGGAAGATTATTTATCGATATGTGGCAGTAGTTGAAATACTTTGATATAGCTCTGAACAAATAAAATACGAATAATTTAATAAAATAAACAAACTTTAATGGTATTTACCATATTTGTTTTGTTAATTCTTAAGAAAGACCTCGAATTTTCTGAAAAAATGACGTCATCTATGTGTTTGATAAAGATATTTATGAGCAACACAAGAGAGCCTAACATAAAAAAAAAAACCTAAGAATAAAAACCCATATTCCTTTAATTAACATTTACATGGCTAATATGGTTTCTTCATTGTTTTCAATTGCATTAAAACATTCATCAATTTTAAATATTATTTCTTTTGTTGCTGGTTTGTTCACTGGTGGACAAAATTAAGAGAGGGAAAGCATTTTTGCACATTTCTCTAAAAATACCGCACAAAACCTGGACAGTTGATTGCCATATATGGTCACTGTAGCACTGTATGTCACTGAGATAAGTTTACGTATTCTTGTGGGCGTTGCTAAGCCAGCAGGAGGTATAAAAGTCCGCATCGAGCTGTTCATCTCATTCCACTCTTCAACAAAGTTGCAGATTTTAGTGCATTTTTCGAATAATCTTGTTGTTTCTTGCTGATTTTTAGGTGAAATGAGTGAACATCATCGTTTAGACGAAGGTATGAGGTGGAGAATTGTGGGGAGACTTGAGGCAGGCCAGTCCCTAGCTCAGGTTGCTAGGGAATTGGATATAACACCAAGCGTCATTTCCAATTTGTGGAGTCAATTTAAAACTAGTAGTGGGACAGTATGCAGACGACCAGGACAAGGTCGCCCGAGGGCTACAACGGCCAATGAAGACCGGTATTTGTTCCTTTCAGCTAAGCGCCAGAGGACGGCTACAGCCACTCAATTGTATAGGGGCCTCGCGGCTACTACAGGAACATCAATTTCGAGTAAGACAGTTTCCAGGAGACTCCATGAAAGAGGGCTGTATGCCAGGAAGCCCGCTATTTGCATCCCACTCACTCCCTCCCACAAAATAGCGCGTGCAGAATGGTGCAGACACCATCAAAATTGGACACAGCTTCAATGGGCTAATGTTCTCTTCCCCGATGAGTCCAGATTCTGTCTACAACCTGATTCTGGACGGTTATTGACATGGAGGGAACCTGGAACCCGATGCCATTTTAGCAACATTATCGAAAGGGACCATTATGCTGGTGGAGGAGTCATGGTTTGGGCGGGGATCAAACAAGATACCCGCACACCGCTTCATGTCTTTGACAATGGTTCTGTGAATGCCCAGAGGTACAGGCAGGAGGTCCTAGAGCCCTATGTGCGTCTTTTCAGGGGCGCTGTTGGCCCTGAGTTCATTTTTATGGACGACAATGCGCTACCACATAGGGCTCTCATGGTTGAGTATCTGAAAAGCGAGAATATTCAACGAATGGATTGGCCAGCCAAATCCCCTTACCTGAAACCTATTGAACATGCTTGGGATGCTCTTGGTAGAGCTATTGCGATGCGCCAACCTCCCCCCAGAACCATTCTTTAGTTAAAAATTGCTCTGGTGGAAGAATGGGAGGGTCTTCCACAAGCCCTCCTTAACTCCCTTATTAACAGCATGTATACTCGTTGTGTATGTTGTCTGTCTGTCAGGAGTGACCATACACCATACTAGAGGAAACACACACTGTACAAGCCTCACTTTTATTGTCATCTTTTATGCTTAAGTTCAGACTACATTGGATTTATTGGCAATAGGTCATGCCAGTGAATGGCACTTTCATTTTTGTTTTGCATACTTTATTATCATGGAATAAGCTATATCCATACCAAATTTCATTTATTTATATTCAGTATTTTTTGAGATATTTGGGAAAATGTCTTCCATCTCTTAATTTTGTCCACCAGTGTATTAAAAACATCGCAAACTATATTGAAATTTGCCGTTACATTTTATGAAAATCCTCAAACAACTGTAGGATTACGTGAAAAATATTTCATTGTGTTGTAAGATATAATTAAGAATTTAAAATAAATAATGTATATTCTTAATATAAGAATACAACTTGTAAAATCTTTATGTAACTTTTATATTTATAAATCCTCTTTTATATGTCTCAATGATAAGTCTTCTGATATCCTGGGAAAAAAAATGAAAGAAATAAACTTAAATTTTTTTTTATTTAGTACAAACATCTATGTGTTTGATAAAGATATTCATGAGCAACACAAGAGAGCCTGACATAAAAATCCTAAGCATAAAAAATGATTCGTTTTGCAATGAATAAGAATGTCTGTGAAAGCACAAGCCATACCTGTCTTTCTGCCTTTATATAAAAAAAGAAAAAATGATTACGGATCGTGGCTCCAGATTTCAATTCTGTGGTGGAAATCTAAAACTTCGCAGCAATAGCCACTTCACAACTAAAAAATTCACAACTATCAGAAACGTCATAAAAGAACAAATTGAACTGAAGTAAAATCACTGGAGGCAGAATAAGTAATTGCATTACTGGTCACTTCACATCACAGCAGTAATAAAAACCAAGTATTATAAGAAAAAAATTTAAAAGGAAATTCTTACTTTTTTTTCCCACTCTATTGCAGAAAGTCCTTTATAAATAATTTTCATTCATTTTTTTTAAGTTAAAAATATACTCTCTCTCTCACACACACACATACACACTTTCCATCTCTTTTACTAATTTATTCACATGTTTCATTTTTCATTTTCTAGACTAGAACCCAGAATGAAAAAAAGATTCTGAAAAAGAAATACACGGTATTTATTTTTAAGTTTATATCCTGCTAAATATCTTATAGAAGAGAAATTTTTTTTCTCCCATATAAAATTAAAATTAATTAATTAAAACTTAATGAATGAATTAATATTTAAAAAAAATTGTATTAACATCAAGTTAAAAAAAACTATTTGAACTGGAGTGGATGAATAAAAAGTGTTTTATGAACGATTGCAAATTTGAACAAGATATATAAATATATATATAGGGAGAGTGTGAATTAATAGCAAGAATTGAAAAACAAAAGGACATCAAAGTTCATGCCAAAGCAAGATGGCTTATATTGGATCCCCACCCAAAATTCGCCCAAATCCCATGTCATTGTCCTATGTCTTGAAAAAAAATTAGACCTAATAGCGATGTATCGTACTTCTGCACTGGCAACTGGCAACTGGCGTACCGTTTACGGAGTACCAACAGGGGGAAATACCCCTTAAACCTCCTCATCTTAATTCATAAATATGTTTGGCATTTTAAATGGCTGCTTAATTATTGTTAGTAAGATAAAAGATAAATGTTTCTAAAAATTCAAATTAAGTAGGTACTCAAAAAAAGAAAAAAAAAAAATACTATTTATAAAAAAGTAAGATAAAAAATAAAAGAATTTAAAAGTTAAGTTTTAAATTCGGTACAATTAGGGACCAGTTGTCAATGCCGTGTACTATTTCAAAAACGTAAACAAACCCACCAACCCTTTGCTTACGAGATCACTGATTGGAAATTATGCATGAACGGTGAGAGCCAATAGGAGCATCTGAAAGGTAAAGAGTTAATACAAGTATACAAAAATCACCACAAAAAAAGGCCGATCACAGAACCGTGATTCTTTTTAATTTTATTTTTATAATTTTTATTTACTTCTGCACTAACACCCTTCATGGACAGTAAAACGGGTACACCAGTTTTGCGTCTCAGAAACAAAGGCCATCCACCAAACGCTCTGTGAGATAATGCAAAGACGAAAAACTTCAGAAAATGCTTCAAGGACATTTCCGTTTCGCCCATACGTCTCAAAAGCCTGAAACCCAAAACTGCCAGTGCAGCAACTGGAATGCCTTTTTCATTTCTGGGAAGTCGGCGAGCCAAAGGGGAAGATTGTAATGGCTCATTTCGGGCAACACTCTCTACAGGGCTCTCTTTGTAGTACTAAATAAACTTCCTCATATGTGTACAGGAACTGTCCTTTTGTAGTTGTTTGTCACACCTTTCTTTTTATTATGTTTTAATTTTTCTCGGTATGTGACAAAAAATACAATCAATAATTGTTACAGAACTTGAGTCCATCACAATTAACCCCGTTTTTCTTTTCACAATATAATTTTTTTTTTCTTTTCTTTTTTTTAATTTTACTACTAATAGGCATATTCTATATTATAAGGCACTAATTTAAATGCTGATAGCAATGCAAATATTTAAGTGAAAAATAATATATGCCAAATTGTAGATAAGTCAGATTTGTTAATATGTTAATTTCGCCTCATATATACTTTCTCTTAAATGTATTCTGCTGAGGAATCTTGAATAACGCAATTTATTCAAATTATTGGATTATTTGGATTTTAATGGGAAAAAAATTCATAACTTTTTTTTTTTTTTTATCAATCGCAGAAAGCATTTTGGCAAAAGTGCATTGTGTTCGAAGGTGATTACTTTGTAGGCGATAAAATAAATTTGGAAGAATAAATAAAGTGTTTTTAAAAAAATCATAATAATTGGTCTTCCTTTTTGGGCACAATAATAATAAAAATAAATTTATGCTGAGAGGGATAATTTGATAGTTCTGGGTTTGCTTTTTTCGACTCTATAAACTGTAACAATTTTTTAATTTTATTCTTTATTTAATGGAGTCTTAATTGTACAGTCATGTTAATAATATTATTCTTGCTATAGATAATTTTGTTTCTGATTCTATATATTTCCCATTATAGTTAATTTTTCTTTTTACTATCAGGGACCATGAATTCCCCCAACTAATGGGGTATGGGATAATAAGTAATAAAGATCGTATACCCAGCCTCTCAATGCCTTATGGGAGAACATATGGAAAGCTCTTTCACTCATATTGCAAATTTAAAATGCTGCTTAATATTCGGGAAAACACTTTTTAAGCAAAAAAAAAAAAAAAAATTAAGTATAATTTATAAACTATTATGAGTAAATTAAAAAAAAAGAAAACTAAAAAAAGGAAAATTACTTGCAATGTTATGAGAATTCTATAAAAATTCCCTTACCTGCAAGAGTGATAGGATTTATTTTGAAGGTCTTTTCTGCTTTTTGAATTACTGGTTCTTTATCTATCTCATTGCTTAATTTCTCTTCATTTTCATTAAGTACCAGTTCTTTGTTTTCATTGCTAAAAGGCTCTTCTTCATTTTCTATGTTTAAGGATTTTTCATTTTCATTAAAAGTATTCTCTTTATTTTTTGGCATGCATTCTTCTTTCACATCACGTAATGGACCTCGATCTTCAGAGCATTGGGAGTTTTGACTATCACTAAAGTGTGTCTCTTGATTTTGATTGTCATTATGTGGCGGTTCTTGATTTTCTTTATATGGGGATCTTGATTTTCATTTTATGGGGGTTCTTGATTACCAATCAATTTTTTATTATTATTATTCTTATTCTAAAATTATCTTACTTATAAACCTCATAACACAGAAAAATTCTTTTGAAATGTTCAGTTCATTTCATTTCCATTCAAAAAATTATAGTTTTCAAATATAGGAACAATACTCAATTTATTTCATAATTTTTTTCAGTTATATAGAGTAGCAAAACTACAAAAGAATATATTATATAGTGCTAAAGTTTCATATGGTCTTTTCAACTGATTTACTACGGTTTACCTCGACGGTAATATCGATAATGCTTGTAGTGAGGTGGGTACAGGCCCCACGTTGGGCCCTACATTGCAGTGTGCAGGTTGGCCAACCAGATTGTGACTGGGTTGAGATACTTGAGGCAAAGGTTGGAGAACTCGCAGCTTTATTTACATAGGTAAAAACACCGCACACATACAATTGGAGATATACTGTCAAAAATGCTAAATATCTAGAAGACTTTTGATTCTTTTGCAATTTTTTTACTCTTTGAACTCTTATCATAACTTGTAACCGTACTTCGTCTAAGAAGTTCTTCCCCGCAAATCACCGCTGGTAGTCACCCATGTTTTCCACGGGTTTTCTATTTGCATTTCTAATATTATATTTACGTATCGTTATATCGTGTAATGTGTCCAATAAAAAATTAGGAAAATTATTGCAGACATATTTGAACTGACTGAATACATCCCTATATATTTGCGTTATATTCCGTACGGTACGTTGGGCTAGAAAGTTAATAAAAATTTAATATGAAATTTTCTAGTTTAGAGAACTGTTTGGTGAGGTAAAAATACAATATTTAACACAGATAAAGACACATAATTATAGACTCGTGGAAGCATTCCACTTCTAAGCCGAAATTCCGATATTCAGCTAATCACTGAATGTGCAAAATATACTTCCTCTCCGGTTGAGAATCTGTAGGCCAACTGACCATTTCTCCTGAATGCGACAGGGGGCGCTCTTGAATTGCGAAGGAGGAAGCCGGGTTACATGCTTTAATTTAGTCATTTTATTTAATTTTTGTAGCATTTATTTATTAACGTTTTGTAATGAGAATTATATGTGTTGTACGAACACAATTTTTTATAGTCGCATATTTAAAAATGAGATAATTTAGAAATAAAAAAACTTTTTTGTGGTTTTGTCATAAATTTGTTTCATGATTTTCCACATTTTCAGTAACTCATATCATATTCTTTTTATTAATCTTTTGTACCAAGATAAAAAAAAAAAAAATTAGAATCATCATCAAATCATTTCAAAAAACATAAATTTTAAACACATCTCAATTATTTATTGATTGTAACAATTCATTCATTTGTATTTGATTACTAAAAGTATACTTCAAAGAGTACTGTTTCAAAATTTTTAAAATTGAAGTTTTATATTTTAAAAAATTATACAGAAATTGTTTCAAAATATTGCTTTTGTTTATTTCAACATGATGTAAACATTGTCATGCTTTGAAGATTATAATTAACATCAGTGTCTCATGAAAAAGGGACAATATAAAGGTTTCAGAAACAACGATTTATATTAAATCATGTATGGATCCATTCTTCTCGGCAATGAGGCAACTCTGTTTCTGACCAAGTAGAACCCAAACACATGAGCCGAACTACTTCCGAACTGAGGACGTAACCTGGACTGCAAGCTAAAGTGACGGACTCTCCAAATCTGTAGACATCTTTATCGGGTTCAACAAGTAGTTCCGGATCTTTCGTCTTCAGCGGATTAGGACAACCAGCTACACCTGTAAAACATTTTATTCAAATGAATATTTTCATGAGCAATGGTTTTTTAACTGGAGATAAAAAGCTCCGATAGAGTTCGTCGACAGATTAAATATTTATACATGGTTGGATGGAGTAGGACATTTGGAGTTGGATATTTTCTTTATTTTTACTGATTTTTGATTAGGGACCTAAAGGCCTAGTGTCTAGCGCCGTGGTGCTCGGTACCACGGTTTTTGCGTTTGAATCCCGGCGGTGACATGGATGTTATAGTGGTTCAGAATCCCCTTTAAACAGTATGTCCCGGTCTAATACGATCGTGGAGGGATAGGGTAGGGCTAAATGAGTAATAGTTGTGCAGACCTTCCTTGTGACATTAAGATTAACTGTCTCTGTATTGCCATCTGCATTAGAACAACAACGTGATCTAAAAAAATATATAGTTAAATAATAGAACTACAAGTCACTTGTCAACGCAGGTAGTTCCTTAAGCCTATTACGAGCAGGTAGGCGTAATGAAATGTCAAGCTGCTTTAGAACAACAACTGATTTTTAATTTGTTCTATTTAAAAAATTTAATAATTATATTTTTAAAATTTTTAAAATTTGTTCTGGGAAGACAAACTGTCAAGCAAAGGTTTCAAATCAGGATGAGGCTTATGAGGCATGGAATTAAAATGCTTACCACATGAATAATAGGATAATCTTTCCAAATCGTGTCTAAGGGAGGTTGAGGATACAGAATACTACTGTGACCAAAAAGTAAGGCCAGTTATTATTTCTTTTCAAAAACTCTTCATTTATTCTTCCAAATTTATTTCATCGCCTTTCATTTCTACACAATGTATTTTTGCCAACTTTTTTTTCCAATCCTCAATGCATGCTAAAAGTCATCGGCATAAATGGCCTTCAAAACGCGCGGCGATTCACTTTGTATCTATTCAATCGACTCACACAGGTGTCCCCGGATGGCTCTTTGGAGTTTAGGGAACAGCCAGAAGTCGCACGTTGTGAATACGGTGGTTGTGGAAAGATTTGGGTTTCATTTTTGGCGAATATGTCACGAAGAATCAATGCAGTGTGAGATGGAGCATTCAGTGTTTTCGGTAAAAATCGAGATTTGACGATCAAAAGGGAATTGAAAGATCCTTTTGAAATTCCAACATCAGCAGCAAGGTCTCTAATTGTAAATCAACGGTTAGCTATTACGAAATCTTTAAATTTTTGGATGTGAGTTTTGTCGGTTAAGGTGGATGGTCGACCAGAGGTCTCTTCGTCTTCAAAGCGTTCTCTGCCTTCTCTGAACTGTTTATACCACTTCTAAACATTTCTTTCCTATGTAGGAATGCTCGCCGAATGCCTTTTGCAACATTCTATACGTTTCCGTAAACAAAATTGAATGCAAGTTATTTGCTCAGTGAATTCAGAGATTTCAAAAAACAGCCGGAATGAGTTTTAGCGTCTCACAAAGCCAAGCGTAACTCAACAGTTGACGTCAAATTTCACACAGATGTCAAGGACAGTACCAGCAACCTAAAAAGGAATTGAAATTCAATGAGCCCTGAGAATTTTAAATTGAAAATTCGCCTTCCCTTTTGGACACTGTAGTATTAGTATGTAAATAAGACTGATAAAATGTTAACCAAGTCAGCTACAGATTTATGTATACATCATGTATTAACGTTTCTTTTTACGGTTTTTTAAAAAAATGACTATGTTTTGTCAAACATAGTCCGTTAACGTAACGCAATATTCCGTTTACATAATTCAGTGACATAAGGCAAACTACTTACACTGCACTCTGGAGATTTGCCATCCCTCGCTGCCACATATAGCAGTTTCTGTGTCACTAATCCTCAAACCTCCCTCGCAAGTCAGTTGCAACGTATAATTAAATGGCAGAGTATCTGAAGTGACATTGTCCATAACTGGCACGACATTTTCCGGTACAATTTCAAAAAGAGAATCTAGAGTGCACGAAGGTACTGCAGAATGAAATGAAAGACAACACAATTTTAAAAAACAGCAAAGCCATTACAGGAACAAAAATTAAAATTAAAATTTTGAGCAAAGTAAATAAATCCAAATTCCTTGATTAAAAATTACAGAAGTATAATATTTTAGTTATTAAATAATTTGATAAAAACTTGTCGAATGAATTAGAAGTTTCTCAAATTCATAATTCACAGTTTTCGTATACCCTGCTGGCTAATAAAATGCAATACCAAAGGTAAGACATACATGAGTCAAATTTATTAGACGAATAATATGAAACAGAAAGTTGAAAAGGTTGTAAATGCAGTCACATTCGTTTTGAGCAACACAAAAAAATCGGTGTTTGTGTTGCAGCCAACACTAACAATAACTGCTTCTACGT
>BPLQ01007972.1:0-190002 GCA_021605075.1 Caerostris darwini | reverse complement strand
TTTTGGATTTTTTTTTTTTTTTATTTTTTAAAATTCCGCATTGTCTCCTGCCCTAGTTAAGCAATGCTGACTTTTCCCAAAACAGCTCCTGACTCCTCAACATAAGAGTTATCCAAGCAAAGCCAGAAAATACCTTTTTAAGTCGGTACATTATTTTCTTCATTTCTTCTTTTTTAAATTTCATTATTTTTGCTTTTTTTTATTTTCCAAAAACAGAATGTAAAAGGTTCAGAAAGGCCTGGTTTTTGTCCCCAGTTTTTGCACTCGACTCTGCTATTTATAACTGTTAGTAGGGGATGAGGATAGGGATATTCACAAAAGGAGATGCTCCTATTGTATAAACTTTTATTTTGCTATATTTTTGTTTTCTATAAAAAATTTAACTTTTTGTTTTTTATTCTCAATCGTTTTCTACTTTTTATTATCATTATTTATGTCCGCGATATGACCAAGCAAACCTCAGATCTGCCTCATGACAACACAGCTTCTGAAAAGTTTGGATTAATTTGGCATTTAGATTTCTTCTTTTTACATTTTCTATTTTTCAGTTTAAATACAAATTGTTTCTTTGCAATAAGCCCATGGGTTGTAAGAGCTCTAAATTTTCTAATGAATTAACTTTTTACTAAGTACAGAGGGAAGTGCTGATATATTTGTTTAATACTTAAAAGAATTTCCTATCTCAGAAAAATAAGCATCTATAATTTTATTGACTAGCAAAGAGCATGTAATGTAGCCTGTATTTGTATTTCTACTAATAACTTTGTTTCTGTTATTATTTGTGTAATTACTCAAGATATTTGAGCTTCAATTTACAATTTTGTTTGCTACTTGTAGTAATTTTTTATTCCATTATTATATCCACTTTTATTTTCCCTAATTATTTTATATTGCTCCTATTAATCCTTAAATTGTTTTCAAGTGCTCTAATGTTTGTCTTTTTTTTTTTTTTTAATTATTGTGCATACAATGTGAACCACGGGGAGGCAGCCAGGGGGTAGTTTAGCTAGTAGTTTTTAATTTGTTTTATTTTTTTATTTTTTTAAAGTGACAAGTATTCGAACTTTACTATTATTAATATTCTATTACAACTCCTCTACGATATTAATACGTCAATCAGCCTTGACCAGAAAAATGACACAGACAGTGAAAAATAAAAAAAGACATAGATTTCACGGAGAGGGATCAAGTCTTATACTAAACATAGCAAGAGGACTTGAGGACTGAAATTTTCAAAAGAGGTCAAAAACATGTCAGTGAGTCCCATATAAAGATAAAAGTAGAGACAGAATTTAAAAAGAGAAATGGACCAAAGCTCTTCATAGCCCAATCCAAAGAAAGAGATAATAGAGCTCAAAGCTGAGACTCAAACTAGCAACAAAAGGAAAGTGTGTTGTAGTTGACTCATCCTACGACACAAAAAACACAACAGACCTCCATTTTGCCTTAAACTGGAAGGCAAATTGGAGGAAAGTAGATCAATACTCGAAAAGAACCATGAGGAAATATTCATTTAAACCAAATATAAGAAGAACAAAAAAGAAAAGATCAAGCCAACGTCAAATCAAAAGCAACAAAGCAACACATATGCAGACAAACTTAAAATTGAAAGCAAACCCCAACACTAATAATTCGCCCAACAGAGAGGCACCTGCTCAGGCAAAGGCTTCAACAAATATGTGTAAGTAAAAATCTGAATAAACGCACACAGCAGAAACACGGCAGCCGTGCAGCAGGTATATATAAACAAAAGAAGAGTTAATTATATAAACAAGAACAAAAGAACACAGCCAAAAGAAAGTGCCATGAAAGAAAATCCAACATGACAGCAAAAATAGATCAAGAGCTGGCGAGGGGTAATAGAGCCACAACAGAAAAAAGCAGTCACTCTAGTATGCTTAAAAGGTCCCCTGAGGACGCTAACAAAGAACAGATAATAGTTGGCAATTCAAGCAATGAATACTAAATGAAAAATCAGAAAAAGGAGACCATGCTGATAGAAAGAAAAACTCTTTACAGATAAAAACTCTGAACCCATGTGTACGCAATAGCATCTCTTACACAATAGGGCTCCCAAAAGTGCTGCAAAGGAAGGCTACTTATCAACTTCATAACATGTCAAGTGAAGCCCTACTTCAGACTCAAGAGATGCTTTAAGAAGCAACAGATCGGACACTTATCCTACGACTGCAAAAACAAATGATGTGCGGCAAGTGTGGTGACGAGGCGACACAAGAAGTGTTCTTCTGAAGCTAAGAAGTGTGTAAACTGCCCAACACAATATAATAACGGCACAGAAGACAACCTACCAGTAAACCACTTTGCGCCTTTGACTTCAAATGCCCAACTTATAGAAGCAAATAAACCAAATGAGACGCCAACAAAGAAACAGCCACAGCACCACAACATGCAACAAATAGCTTCCAAAAGAAACCAAGCACTGGTCAAACAAAAATAGCCAAGGAACAAAAAACCAACATGAATAATAGCCCAACGAGACAATAACCTCAGCGAAAATCAAAACAATCAACCAAAAGCGTAAACTTCACTAAACATTCAGA
This sequence comes from Caerostris darwini, assembly GCA_021605075.1. Lineage (NCBI taxonomy): Eukaryota > Metazoa > Arthropoda > Arachnida > Araneae > Araneidae > Caerostris > Caerostris darwini. The sequence continues at coordinate 187,441 of BPLQ01007972.1, read as the reverse complement.
AGCTACAAAAATGACAACCCCACAACATGAAGACCTGCAGCATTCAAAATCTGCAACTCTACTATTCATAGAATAATGGAGAGGGAAGAAAAGTATAGATATAGGATTAATACAGGGAACCATATTCAACAAGACAATCAGGAGTCCCGGGATGGAGACAAATAACAAGCACCAAAGAAGAGCCTCAATAGTCATAAGATCATCATTCATACCAATTACAATAGCAGACCAAGCACCAGACAGCATCTCAATCACAATTCCACTTGAAGGGAGAAGGAAGATCTATTAGCGGCATCCCTCTACGCCTCTCCGTCAGAGAACATCAATATTCCAATCAGCACTATGAACAAAAATTTCCTAACAATAACACCAACCAACTTTGTGTGGGAGACTTTGTAACACGCACTGCAGCACAGCTCAGAGAACCAGAGAGGCAGAGATCATAGAATTCATGTCTCACAAAACCTATTCATAATAAACCCTCAAGGCTCAAAACCAACCTTCATCAGAGATAATGCAGTAGGGGTGGCCAGATTTAACCCTGTGCACCACAAAATATACAATAAAATCTCCAGCTGGAAAATAGAAGACCTTGAAATAGGAAGTGACCATCAAACAATAATCTTCAATATCAACAGTGAAGTAAATGTACCAATAATATCCAGATTTAAAAACTAAATACGGAAACTATAAAAAATTTAACCAACAACTAAAAGGAAAGCTACCTGCAATAGATTTAAATCAAATAAATAATAAGGGTGAACTAGAAAAGCAGCCTCAGACATAACAGCCGCATTACAAGAATCAGCAGAAATAGCATTCAAAAGAAAAAACCAAAAATATACAGCCAAACCAACACCATGGTGGAATGACAATATAAAAAAACAACGTTCACGAACAAGGGCAATGAGAAGACGAGCCCAATCACAAAAAGACAGGGATCAAAAAATATTCTGAATTCCCAACATAAAAGAAAAAGCAATTCTAAAAAGCTAATAAATAAAGAAAAATCAATTTCGTGGAAAAAGTTCTGTAACGAAGCAAAATCCCCATACGGACAAACATACAAGGCCGCATTCAATAAATTCTTTTCAGCCTCCAAACCTACACACAGCACAGCAACCAACAACTCAAGCGAGGAAAACATCAAACACATTTTAACATCTCTCTTCCAAGACGACAACGAGCAAGAAGATAACTATCAACAAAAAGAAATTAGGACCATCTCAATCAGAATAAGACAAATCAACACCACCACTCAACAGTCTCAACCCTTCACGCAAGAAGAACTCAACCACATAGTCAAAACCATACCTAAAGACAAAGCTCCAGGACCAGATGGACTAGATAGCAGAATATTAACCCTATTCTACAAGCTAGACCCAACAAAGATGCTGCAACTCTATAACAAATGTATAATGATGGGCAGCTTTCCGACTTCTTTTAAATACGGAGAAGTAATCCTTTTCAATAAACCCAATAAAGACCCTACAATTCCCTCTTCATATCGTCCAATCACGCTTCTCCCAATACTTGGCAAGTGTTTCGAAAAACTAATACTAAACAGACTGCAATTTCACTACAACAGCAACAACCTAATTCATAAAACCAATTTGGATTTAGAAGCGGCTTATCAACGGAGCATGCCCTCCATAATCTAGTGAAAAGATTTATTCAAACAAAGCACGCAACTTCTACACCGTAATAATATCCATTGACATCAAGGGAGCATTTGACTCACTGTGGTGGCCTTCTATAATAAAGACCTTAAAAGAAGACAACTGCCCGCAAGACCTAATAAACATTATTTGTGATTACCTAAAAAATAGAAAAATAGAATTCAACCATGGAAATAGAAAAATTATTCACGACCTACAAAAGGCTGCCCACAGGGATCATGCCTAGGCCCATTCCTGTGGACATTAATAGCAAATAAAATTTTAAAAGAAACCTGGGAAGAAGATGTAAAATTACAAGCCTTCGCAGATGACTTCATATTTATTATAAGCGCCAACAATAGAAGGTCATTAGAAACAAAAACAACAACAGCTCTTAAAAAATTTCAATCCTGGGCAATAAAAGAAAAACTAAAGATCTCAGAGGACAAAACCCAAGCAATAGTATTTGGAAAAAAAAGAGGAGCAGTAAAAAGAAAACCAATATTGAAATTTAGCAACCGGACCATTAAATGTAACTCAACACTCAAATATCTAGGAGTTCTATTAGATCAGAATCTAAGCTTCCTCCCTCACATACAACATCTTAAAAGCACCCTTCTAATCAAGTCCAACAAATTAGCAACCATGTCAGGAAGAGGATGGGGTATTAACCCCAAATTCACCAGACTATGGTATAAATCAGTGGCAGAGAGGATAATATGCTATGCAGCATCAATATGGGCCGATAACCTTACAACAAGAAAAATTAATCATATCAACTCAATACAGAGGCAATTTGCATTAAAAATAACTAACGCCTATAGAACCTCTCCAACCTCAGCTTTATTAATACTAAGTGGTCTAGAGCCAACCTACTTAGTAGCAAAAGGGAAGCAACATTCACACAAATCACAAGACTTAAAATTAATGCAACATTCCACCAACATACATATCTACAGAATGATTATCAAGAATCAATATCACAGTGGTGCGAACCTCCATGGAACAAACCATCAAAAATATTAAAAAATACAGAACAAAGAAATAGTGATCTTCAAATATACACAGACGGATCAAAAATGGATAATAGGGTAGGCTCAGCTTTTGTAGCAATGGACAACGACATAGAAATCCACACATGGCAAGAGAGACTTCAAGGCAATAACTCAGTCTTCCAAGCAGAACTAAATGCATTATTGAACTCATTAACATGGATAAAAAACACAAAATATAAAAGAATCAACATCTTTACGGACAGCCTATCATCCATAATAGCCATCAACAGATTTTTCAATACAAATAGCCAGGTTCAAGATGTCAGAAACATACTAAACACAATCAACAACAAATCAATAAGCCTACTATGGATTAAAGCACACGCAGGTAACAAAGGTAATGAACGCGCCGACTCTCTAGCCAAAGAAGCAACAATGAGAAGTACACATCAATCGAAAATAAAAAACCAACAAGCCTACTAAAACGAGAACTAAAAACCAACAGCCTCAAGATATGGCAAGAAGAATGGGACAATGGGATCACAGGAAGAAGAACTCATCACTTTCTCCCAACAGTGTCCACAAAAATGTCAACAAACACAAATATAAATTACTTTGTTACGGGTCATGGTCCTTTCCAGCATACCTATACAGGTTTAACATTAAAGATACGGACAATTGCATTTGTGGCGAAATAGGCACACCGGATCATTATCTATTCTCTTGCTCTCTAACAGTCTCAAATCATGCACTACAACCAAACCCAGAAACATATGAAGCCTGGGCAAAAAAAGCAGCAATCTCTAAAAAAAAAAGAAAAAAATTATCAAGGTTATGGACTTTGTAACGCAAAATATAGACTATATCACACAATAAAAACCATAAACATGTCAATAATATTGTGATGTAACCATATCCCTTAACAGTTTATGTTTATCTATTTACTATTCATAGTTCATATCACTAAGAACCTTGTGTCAACAATTCTGTACATATGTATATAACTGTTATTCTTTTCTCAAGTTGTCTAAATTCATTTTTAATTTTCCTTTTAATATATATTAGATTTTTATAAGTAGTTTTAGTAGAGCGGTTGCTGGCGGAAAGCATGGAATACATGCTATTCGCCATAAATCACTCAAAAAGGCCTAAAGCAAGAGTTCCTAGAACTCCTCACGATTGAGAGCCGTTCTGGCGTGTTGATATGCACCAGACAACTCTCAAAGCGGAACGGACCCATGATTATCACTGATTAGCAACAGTGAACTCAGCCAAAGGGCTGCTTGCGTTACCCAGAGTGGTTATTCAATCCTCCTTTCCGTAGTTGTGCAACCAACACTGAAATCCCGTTAATTCGGGAAGGCCAGTGGCACTCCTGCGGCGTTCAAGATCAGATTGATAATTTGATACTCAGCATGCCTAGGCGTTGTAAGGCCTGTATTGCATCGTCCGGGAGACATACTCCATATTAACCATCATACTAACCATGTTATACTGTTTTTCGTAAATAGGTTCTTTTTTGAAATTTGCTCCAGGGAGTAAAAATCGCAGTTTTTATTAATTATGTCAAACATATAGCATCGTTTTTGCTCTTTACCTTTTGTTTAATAAATAGACTTTACAAATAAGTCAAATTTGTTTTGCTTCTGTCTCTTTCTTTGCCTGAACTTCATTATCCTTAATTTCTGGACATGAGTATATATGTCTAAAACTTCATTAACTTTGAAATTCTTACATCACATTGAATGCCACATCAATAAAATATTGATTATCTTTCTTGTCTGTAATTATGAAAACTCATATTATTCACTTAAAAATCTCTTATAAAATTTTGTTTCCCATGATTTAAGTTGGTAACAGTACTGAAAATTAAACTTAATGATCTCCAAACAATGATACCTTTTCCGATTTTGTTTTATTTATACAACTGCAAATTTTGAAAATGTTAAATTTGATTTTCAAACTTTACATTTTTGAACAATTTTTTTTAAATTTTTTTTTTACGGGGTATGGTTGTTATTCCTACGCCCAACAGCCATATTAGACAGATACTTCTTTTTTAGACAGGGATTATCCATATTAGACAGGGATAATCTTTTTTGATATATATGAATATTTTGATATATATTTTATTTTATCAATTTAAAAAATTATTAAAAAATCAGTTATTCTATTTTTATATGTACATTTAAAATCATCATGTAATGTCCATCATCAAACTAAATATTTAAAAACTTCATTGGATTTAAAATCTGAAATGAACTCGTCGCATACATTGAATTCTTACAAGATTCTAAAATACAGAATCCTTCCATGCTTCCCAAGACGCCGTTCAAAAAACATCTCAACAACCCTTTTAAACGCCATCTCCATTAAATCGCCCTTTCGAAGAAAAGGCCGAAGAAGCAAAAGTAAGGCTTGGATGCTAACAACTGTTGCTCGGGACGGCTTTCAAGTGCTGCTATATCTTCCCCATCCCCTGTGAAAATCAATAAATGCACCGGAGAACGAGACACACGCGCCATTTTCTACACATAACCATTTTTAGAACGCCGAAAACAGAGTCTATCAAGTGTCTGATTTTGCGAAACGGGAGCCTCGTTCGGTGGGCGGGGACTCAGCAGGCAACCAATGGGAGCATTTCCCGGATTAAGAGAGCAGTTCTGTCCGGATCCACACGTGCCGATGACAGGGGACAGAAACCTTATTTATAAGATCACTTTTCTAAAAATCAAATATCGGGGGGGGACAAACAAGGAGGGGAGCTACGAATTGGGAAGAGATTTAAAAATAATAAGTGGGCGAGCAGATTATATTCCTGAAAGCATGCGCGAAATGATCGACTTGCTTTCTAGGAAAAGTCCGCGATTTCCCGGTTTTCCTGACGTGCCCCCTCTCCCCTAGAGAATTCTGAGAAAAACAAGCGTGGGGGTATAAGAAGAGGGGGAAGGGTGGGTGACGACAAACGGATGTGATTGGAGATCGTTTAATTCCTGGGACAGTAGCTCTCTCTTTTGCTTTTCCCGGGCTGAGGTTGTTGCGCAGGAAAGTTATTTTTAACTTCTTGCAAGGGAGTTGCAATTCTTGGAAAGGGGCTCTGGTAGGTGCTCTAGTACTCGCAAGGGGTGTTCGATTAGATTTTTCTGCAGAATGCGAAATGAGAGGTTACAGTTAATTTGATCTGAAATATTTTTGTATCACGAAGTGATATTCAATAACTAAATAATTAAAGTGTAGTGAGTTTTAAATTATTAGTGGATATTGAATTATTAATGGATAATTTTTTTTATATTTTAAATATTTATTATAATTATTTATTTTTTTAATATTTTAAAAGATAATTTTTTAATTATTAATGGATATTGAATTTACACTTCAAGAAAATAAAATAATTTAACTAGGAATATAATCAAAAAGGGTTTTGAAAAGTAATACGTTGATGACTAGTTAGACTGATCATGTTTTAATAGGAATTGATTACGAATTGAATTTATTAGAATGATGATAATTTTTAAACATTGAATAATGAATTTAAGTATAAATATATTAAATTCGAACATCAAACATATATAAAAATAAATTTAGCTATGAATATAACATAAAAAAAATGTGTCTAAATTTTAAAGTATTTTGAAAACTAAAGTTAAATAGATCATACGGGTTGGAAAATTCAAAATACTATACGTTGATGACTCTGGTTAGACTAATAGGAATTGATTATGATAGGAATTGATAGGAATAGGATCATGTTCTGATAGGAATTGATTATGATTTGTATTTATTAGAAAGAGGATAATTTTTAAATATTGATACTGAATTTAAATACAAATATATTAAATTCAAACATCAAACATAAAAATAAATTTAGTTATGGATATGACATAAAAAGTCAAAATTTTAAAGTATTTTGAAAACTAAAGTTAAATAGATCATACGGGTTGGAAAATTCAAAATACTATACGTTGATGACTCTGGTTAGACTAATAGGAATTGATTATGATAGGAATTGATAGGAATAGGATCATGTTCTGATAGGAATTGATTATGATTTGTATTTATTAGAAAGAGGATAATTTTTAAATATTGGATACTGAATTTAAATACAAATATATTAAATTCAAACATCAAACATAAAAATAAATTTAGTTATGGATATGACATAAAAAGTCAAAATTTTAAAGTATTTTGAAAACTAAAGTTAAATAGATCATACGGGTTGGAAAATTCAAAATACTATACGTTGATGACTCTGGTTAGACTAATAGGAATTGATTATGATAGGAATTGATAGGAATAGGATCATGTTCTGATAGGAATTGATTATGATTTGTATTTATTAGAAAGAGGATAATTTTTAAATATTTAATACTGAATTTAAATACAAATATATTAAATTCAAACATCAAACATAAAAATAAATTTAGTTATGGATATGACATAAAAAATCAAAATTTTAAAGTATTTTGAAAACTAAGGATAGATCATGTTTTTTTTGGACATTGATAGTGACTTGAATTCCTAAGAAAGATGATAATTTTTTAATATTAAAAATGTGAAAAGTATTGATTTCAAACATAAAAAAGTTACTTACAAATATAATGTTAAAAATGTTTTTAAATTTAAAAATAATTAGCTCACTAAGGTTGCACTAATCATGTTTTCTTGGGTATCGATAATGATGTGCATTTATTAGGGAGCTGAGAAGTTAGTTTGTATTACTAGTTTTGTATCAATAATTTAATTATTAACGGATATTAAATTTGCACTTTAAGAAAATAAAGTTATTTAGCTATGAATATAATAATAAAAAAAAAAGTTTTTTGAAAATCTAAAATATAAATATGTTGATGACTAAGGTTAGACTGGCCTTATTCTGATGGGAATTGATTATGTTTTGGTGATAATGATAAGATGATAATTGTTAAATATTGAATATTTAATTTAAATATAATCATATTAAATTCAAACCTTACGCATAAAAAAAAGTAATTTAGCTATGAATATAACATAAAAAAGAAATTTAACCATGAATATAACATAAAAAAAAGAAATTTAGCTATAAATATAACATAAAAAAGAAATTTAGCTATGAATATAACATAAAAAAGAAATTTAGCTATGAATATAACATAAAAAAAAGAAATTTAGCCATGAATATAACATAAAAAAAAGAAATTTAGCTATAAATATAACATAAAAAATTTAACCATGAATATAACATAAAAAAAAAAAATTTAGCCATGAATATAAAATAAAAAAAATAAATTTATCTATAACTTTAACATAAAAAATAAATTTAGCTATGAATATAACATAAAAAAAAAAAAAAGAAATTTAGCCATGAATATAACATAAAAAAAAGAAATTTAGCTATAAATATAACATAAAAAAGAAATTTAACCATGAATATAACATAAAAAAAGAAATTTAGCCATGAATATAACATAAAAAAAAGAAATTTAGCTATAACTTTAACATAAAAAAGAAATTTAGCTATGAATATAACATAAAAAAAAAATTTAGCTATAAATATAACATAAAAAAGAAATTTAGCTATGAATATAACATAAAAAAGAAATTTAGCTATGAATATAACATAAAAAAGAAATTTAGCTATGAATATAACATAAAAAAGAAATTTAGCCATGAATATAACATAAAAAAAGAAATTTAGCCATGAATATAACATAAAAAAGAAATTTAGCCATGAATATAACATAAAAAAGAAATTTAGCCATGAATATAACATAAAAAAGAAATTTAGCCATGAATATAACATAAAAACAAAAAAAGAAATTTAGCCATGAATATAACATAAAAAAGAAATTTAGCTATGAATATAACATAAAAAAGAAATTCAGCTATGAATATAACATAAAAAAGAAATTTTGTTATGAATATAACACACACGCACACAAAGAAATTTAGCCATGAACATAACATAAAAAAATGTGTCTAAATTTTAAAGTATTTTGAAAATTAAAGTTAGATAGATCATGTTTTTTGGACATTGATAATGACTTGGATTCGTACATACGAAATTACGTACGTAGCGAAATTACGTTCGTACATACGACATTCGTAGATACGAAAGATGATAATTTTTAAATATTAAAAAATATGAAAAAGTATTGGTTTCAAACACACACACAAAAAATTATTTGCAAATATAATATTAAAATGTTTTTAAATTTAAAAATAATTAGTTGACTAAAGTTGCACTGATCATGTTTTCTTGGGTATTGATAATGATGTTCATATGTTAGAGAGCTGAGAGGTTAAGTTAATTCGATCTGCAAAAGTTTTGTATCACGAAGTGATATTCAGTAACTGAATAATTGAAGTGAATAATTTTGAATTATTAATGGATTCATTTCAAGAAAATAAAATAATTTAGCTGGGAATATCATGGAAAAATGGTTTTGAAAATTCAAAATACGTTGATGACTAATGTCAGACTGATCATGTTTTCATGGGAATTGATTATGATTTGTATTTATTAGAAAGATGATAATATTTAACTTTTGAATACTGAATTTAAATAAATATATTAAATTCAAACAGAAAACATGAAAAAAAGAAATTTAATTATCAATATAACATAAAAAAATGTGTATAAATTTTAAAGTATTTTGAAAATTAAAGTTAGATAGATCATGTTATGTGTTATTATCATGTTATGTTATCTATTAATTTTTTTTTTTGGATAATAATGACTTGAATTCGTAAGAAAGATGATAATTTTTAAATATTAAATATTAAAAATATGAAAAATATTGATTTCAAACATAAAAAAGTTTATTTTTAAATATAATATAAAGAAAAGTTTTTAAATTTAAAAATAATTAGCTGACTAAGGTTGCACTGATTATGTTTTCATGGGTATCGATAATGATGTGTATTTATAAGAAAGCTGATAATATTTAAAGATTGAATATTGAACTTGAGCATAACAAATATTTAATTTAAACAATAAAATTTACTTAAAACATAAAAAAAAAAGAATTGAATTTAAACATAGAAGGGATTTGATATAAGCATAAAACAGAAAGAAAGAATTTTTGATGTTGTTTCTTTTCCCACTTGGCTGACAGCAACATCTAGACCAAGTCCATGAACCCGTGTGGTCTCATAGAAGAAGGAAAAAGAGAGGGCCAGCTTCTGTGATGATGGAGCACCCATAGATAGAAATCTGACCTGGCTCAGTGTCACTGAAGAAGGAGGGTTGTGCCTTACGGGAAGACTTTTAGGGGCAGCTGCCTGTATTTGCGTAGCGTATGGGAGAAAATCCGGAAAACTCCCACCAGGTAGTTCGATTAACGAGACAAGATGCTAAACATCCAAAACGCCCTCGTGTTTGCTCGTTTTTTGAAACAACGTCTACAACAAAGCAGCCAACGGATTGAACCTCCGCTCTAATGCTCACCTGCTATGCACGTTGCGACTGAGTCATGAGTCGGGCAGAAAGAATATTTAAATTTAGTAAGGGATAAATGCGAAGTTGCTCATCGTATTTTATTTATGTGATGATGAAAACAAGATGGAAATTGCATTGTTCTTATTGAAAATAAAACAGATAATGATTTAAACAGATTATCAATTTAAATTTTTTTTAAAAATCACGAAATTTTGCTAAAAATAATGTTTAAAAATCTGATTAGTTTTAAATATTCATACTAATAATATTCGACTTACCATATTTTCTTTTCAATAATGTGAAAAGAATACTGGGTTCTAAATTGAACGTATTCATTAAAAAATAATTTTTTAACTAAGTTATATGGAAAATATTATTTAAAATTGCATAAAAATATTTTAAAATTTCTCGATTGTAGATCGTCCAAAAAACAACTCACTTTATTTACGAGGGTGAGATTAAAGCGAGATAGAGATTAAGTAATATCATTAAATTCATTAAAATATTCATTAAAAGAATAAAAACTTATAAAACTAATATATATATATATATATATATATATTAGCAAAAATTCAGTTGTTAAAATTTGCTATAATAAATAATATGTTGCAAATTTCAAGCTATTTTTTTTAATCAAGAACTAAAATTACAAGGTCACAGAGTTAAGGCTTTAATGCAAAAGAGTGCACTTTTAAATAATAGAAATAATGGTACGAACGCAAAAACAATTGCAATATATTAAAGAACAATATGATTGCCCGACTCGTTTAATCCTCTGGAAGCTTGTTGTAAGCACTGTCTCGGAAACGAGGAGAGCCGATGACGCTTGGGATGTTGAGCATCTTTTCGGATTACCTGGTGGGAGTTTTCAGAGTTTTCTCCCATACGCTACGCAAATGCAAGATAGTTTCCTCTAAAAGTCTTCCCAGAAGGCATTGTCCGCCTTCTTCAGCGACACGGAGATAAGTCTGACATCTACCTACGAGTGCTGCATCTCAATAAAAGCTGCCCCTTTCCTCTCCATCCATGAGCGGATTACTCATGGGATGTCTGTCTCATGCACTGAGGACACTGAGTATTAGACCCACACACAATATGATTTTAAAACGTAATAATAATAAACTGCATAGGATTATTCCTCCGAAAAATGATGAGAACAGCGAAAATAATTTATGGAAAAGAAATTAAGCAAAAATTAATTTATTTACCAATTAACAATTCATCTATCTAGGAATTGTTGACTAATGGATTCAATGTTAATATGACGGACAAATTTATAAATTGCACATACAATGTAACGCCCCACTATAACGCTGTTAAAAAAAATACCCAAATATGCTGTTGTAATGCGGGTAGAAGGATGTCTTCCTAAAAAAGAACTGTTATAATATATGGTTTGAGGAACTCGGGGGGGGGAACCCACGCTTTGAACTCATGTTCAAAAACCCAGGCACATGAAAGTGTGTATTTCCACAGGCATTTTCTAAATACACAACTACACGGGTTGCCGAGTGCATGTGTTTTAAGAGGAGCTTTCATTTAAAAAAATCATGTTTAAAAATCAACAACGTATGCCTAAATGTAAAAGAACGTCTAATTTTTGTTCAAAATTCTAGTAATACTGAGCATAGAGGGCTCACCTTCAAGGCTTCAGTGTATGAAAGTGACAGAATTTGTATGGCTTGTAACAATTTTTCTCTCAACAAACACCGAAAACAGGACGAGGAAGCCTTATTAGAAATCTCGACTTGAGTGATGGTAGGATTTCTGAGGGCTGGTCACAAAGACCACTCTTTTATTTACAACAACCTCTGCAGCTGTTTGGTTGCCCTAAACTTTACTTTAAAAAAAACCCTATCTATTGAAATTGAAGACAGCATTTGTGAATTTTTTTGAACATTTATTATATTTTTTTGATATGTTTAAGAAATTCTCATTGAAAGGAGATTCTGACATAAAAGTTTTTAATAACACTTTGGAATTTGAGCATTGCAATAAACGAGCATACTTTTCAGAATGTATCTACATGAGCATTTGGGTTATTCAGATACCAGATTAATCATTATTAGATCATTATTATTCAGTTTGTCATTTATTGGATCATTATTATTCACTTTTATTGGATCATTATTATCCAGTTTACCATTTATTGAAAATTATTCGCTTGTTAATAATTAACTGAGCGTAAACACCAGCATTAAAAATCTTTTTGCTGACTGGAAACCATTTCTAATTTTCTAAACTCTAACACTATCCGTTAAATATAAATTAAAATTACAACAGTAACGAATAACCTATTCTGTATTGTTAATCTTAAAAAAAATATTAGCAATTTGATCTTCACCCACTCAATTGAGGAGTTCTTCAAAATACTCTCAAAATCTCCTCCTTTGATCTACAGAAATTAGTTCTTGGTTTAAAATCCCTTCTTGCGTTTCTTATTAATTTAATATGACATCTAGTTTCACTTTTTCAATATTGCTCTTAAATAAATTTTAATTATTTTCTCATTTCCTTTACTCTGTTTTGTTTGTTTTTTCCTTTCTTCTCTTCAGCCTACTATAAGCATCATCACTAAACCTTGTTCTCCAAGTTGGAATTTCATGTAGTTCTCTATGTAGGAATTTCTCTCTAGCTCTATTTCATTCATTAATTATTCTCTCGCATTCCTCGTCAATTCCCTCGTTCCTCGTCGCATTACTCGTCCCTGATATCAATCTAATTCTCATCAATTGTTTCTTTAACTGTATTTACCAAAACCAATCTTATTCTCATCCCTCTTTCCTCAATATTATCACTTCTTATTTCCACTTGCATATTTTCTATGTTCGTCCAACTTATTTTGGTAATTCCTCCTTAACCTTCATTTTTGCCATGTTAGTGAACATTATAAGCTATTTGTCTTTCATCCTTCTCCATCTTATAATTAACAAATCTTTGTCGTTATTTTACTCTAATCATATAAGGAAAGGAGTACACATCAGCTCCTTTGCATGATCTCCCATGCATAATATTCATGACATGCCTTCTATCAATTAGTACAAGGTCAATTTTGTTTTCAGTTACACCATCCGGTGATGTCCAAGTAGCTTTATGTATATCCTTATGAGAGTAGTAGGTGCTACTAATAACCATATTCCTTCCCGCTGCAAAGTTGATCAGTTTAACTCCATTTTCATTTGTTTCACGATGCAAACTTTGCCTGTCAATCATAGGCGAAAAACAGCTCTCTATTCCTAATTTAGCTTTTAAGTCACCTAGAACCCTCTTGATATCTAGTGCTGATACCCTGTTCCATGCCAACTCTAAATTCTCGTAAAAATCCTTTTTCGCCTCTTCCTCTTTATCCTTGGGGTCAAGGCATGTGCACAAATTACTGTGATATTAAACAACCTACCCTTCAATCTCAAAGTGAACAATCTATTGTTAATTGACTTAAAATCCTCAATGTCTTGTTTCATAATCTTAGATACAATGAATCCCGTTCTAAACTGTCATATCTGTCCACCACTTACGAATAGGGTATTTTCCTTAAAACCAATGATATTGCTGCCCCTTAATTTAATTTTCTGCAGTACCACAACGGATATTTCTGAAGGACACTTCTCAGCTCCTCAAGTGATCCCGCATGATTCCAACTTGCCATAAATAAATCTCTAGTCCGTTTTCTGTTTCCAGGTTGTCTCCAGTAGGGTTTCGTAACAAGGGTTGTTTTACCCTGTAATTTAAGGGATACCCTGTACCCAACCACCAACCTGGAGGACCAAGCCTCCAAATTTGTAATCCCCCTCTAGATACTAAATATCCATTTTAGTCACCTGTACAACAAGTATGAGTTACATTGGGACTATTATTTCCCACCTGGTCACCACATAGGTGCTTTAGTAAAAAATTAGAAATCTTAAATAGCGAATGGTCGTGAAAATAAAGCATTCCATGACATTTGATTGTTAATGTCACCGAGGAAGATTAAGGGCATCTTTGAAATTGCGCAGATCTTTGATTTTTTGTGCTCATTTAGTTAAAGTTTAAAAGCACATAACAAAATAATTACAACTTTGATGTAGACATAATATAAAACCCAAACAAAAACTTTTATTGAAAGCAAAAAATCAAACGTATTTCACAATTATAAGTAAGATAATCACAATTGATTGATTGAACAAGTATAAATCCGCTAATTAGAGTAAAACTTTTGTGTTTGATTGATGTGATAACTTGAAAAGTAGAAACCATTTATGATTCAAATTTGCAAAATAGAATTGTAATTTCTTATGATGATTGAGATATATTTAATGCCAAAATATTATAGATTTCATTCAAAATATAAATTGAATTTCATTCAAAATATAAATTGAAAATATAATTTGAAACAATATTTAAACAGGGAAAACTGTCCCCTTATAAAAAAGACACGACAAATAACAGATGAATCATTCTTTCTGGTCAAAATCTATCATATATAGTAATGTATTATAATCGAAGCATTCGCTTCATGAATAGACGCAGATATATTATTTATGTCATAACTGTTCTTTTTATTCTCATTATTAGAAACAGAATAAATACTCTTACTGCTGCCATGAATAAGAAATATTAATAGAAAAATGTGTACCAAAATAGGATAAAAAAATTTACGTTGGAAAACCTCAATGCGTTTCATGAATGAATATTGTTATTTTTATGTTATTTATATATTATTCCGTTGATGGCAGTAACAAAATATGTAGGGATATCCTTCTAGCTATGTAAAAAAAAGCAATTGATTTTTATACGTAAATAAAAAGCTGTATATGCATATACATAATTTAAATTGTTACATTTCTGTGACATTGTGGTAAAAGAAATTGCATTTTTATAGGAAATCGAACTAAATTAAAAACAGCAATGTATTTCATGAATGAATATTGTCATTTTTTTATGCTATTTATACGTTTTTCAGTTGATGACAATAACAAAATACTATGTAGGAATGCAAAAAAAGCGCTTGATTTTTATACGTAAACAACAATCTGTAGATACATATTCATAATTTAAATTATTATATTCCTGTGACACTGTAATAAAAGAGATTGTTGTTTTTTTTATAAGAAATCGATCTAAATTGTTCGAATGATTGTATAAGGGGCGTCTTTAAGAATATAAAGCTCAGGAAGCAACAAACAACCGCTAAAGAAGAGAAAGCTGAATAATTGTGAATATCCCTACAATAGAAATCGATCGAAGTCCTTTAAATGAAAGGAGACATTGCTT
Source organism: Caerostris darwini (assembly GCA_021605075.1). NCBI lineage: Eukaryota > Metazoa > Arthropoda > Arachnida > Araneae > Araneidae > Caerostris > Caerostris darwini. The sequence goes on along the minus strand of BPLQ01007972.1, from coordinate 172,118 downwards.
TCGAATGACAATAGACGTGGACAGCGTAGTCTCTATTTAATACCCCTACTCGAGCTAATCAGCACTTTCATGTCACGTTTCTACATCGTCAAATTCATGAACTGATATGCCTCCATTCTTCGATGCTGGAATTTAACATGTGTTTACGAATCGCTGGTATTTAAGGATCTCAGAGATTAAGATATAATGAAAGCAAGCTCAGTAAATTAGTTTATTCTTAATTTGTGAGTTTAGTATACTGATTGGGTTCTGACATTTTCAGAGAATGCTGTTGCTATATTTATAACAAAATATTTTTATTTGTTTTAAGTTTTACTCAAACTGTAGTTTAAGTCTGACCAAACTTTGTTTTGTCCCATTCAAATTATGTAAGTATTTTAATCCAACGGAAACTTACATATTAACAAAATATTACAATATTTATTGAATATTGGCTATTAAAGTTATTTTTCTAAACCTAAGTTTTGAAAGCGCTTTTTTTAATGTTGGTACACTTTGACTTTAGGATAATTAAAGTGCCTCAACATTCGAAAAAACAATACTAGGACAAAAGAAATCAAACCGATCCAGCCATATCTAGAGTGTACCACATGAAGGGAGCTTCTGTATTGTATTCCTATTTTGCCATCGCAGTTGTGAACTACCAATCCCCCAGGAATACCATCTGAAAGGCTTGTACTTTCTTAGAGCCCAAGGAAAGGACATTCTGTTCTACAAATTTACCGAGATCATAGACTTTTGTGCATTAAAGCCAATATCAATCGCAATTTTTTTCAAAGAATACACGTGCAGACACAAAGAATACTCAGAATCTTTTATTTCATGTATCATTACAATACAGTTTTTTTTTTCATACTGTTACAATGATACATATTAAGCCAGATTTAAAATCTTATCTTTAATATACTGATGATGTCTTGCAATTGTTTTCACCAGGCAACTATTTTTTGGGTTGATTCAAGTTTTTACCGAATTGGGCTTTATCACATTTTAATTATTCATTTTAGATAATCAGACGAATATCAATAGAAGTTTATAGCATGAGTGCATACAAAAGCAGTTTTTGTAATTTACACAAATAATTGAGTCTTTTGTGATTCTTTATAATAGAATTTTTACAGAATTTTCAAACCTAAGTGAAAATTTTTGTAAATAGTTAATTTTCTAAAAGAATTGCAAAATCAATTTTAGCTCGTTTTTGATGTTTTTCAAAGTGTTTAAGAGAAATTTTTTTAAATTAATAACTATAGTACATTTAAATTCGGGCACAAAGTTGTAGAAATTTTTTAAAAGATAATTAGAAAAATTAAATATTAAAATTACGAATGAATATATTAAAATTTATAAAAGTATTAAAAATTTTAAATTTGTTTTTTAATTTTTGAAAAAGAAAAATAATTAATTTTTAGTTCAATTGATTGAAAACAATACTTTTTTTTAAACATGTATTTTATGTATATTTAAATAAAAAATATACAAATTTGTCGCTTTGAACACAAAAAATAAAAAAAACAATTCTCACGTTATTCTATGTACTCTTAAACTGAACATTACGGAAATATACTAAATTGACTAAATACTAAAAAGTATTATTTAAAAGTTTTGCTAAATAGAACAAGGACTATCCTATGGAAAATTAATAGTTTAGAAAAACTAAAAAACACACTTTTAGAGTTAATCAAACTAAAAAGTAAAACATAATTGTTAACATAAGAATAAAATGACTGACGAGAAAATTAATGTCACTGTTTTAAAATTGTGGGGTGCTTTGTGTGACATTTTTAAACTAACTCTGCATTTCGGAATGAAACTAGTGAAAAATTATAACTATTGATATCGAGCACCCCACACTTTTAAAACAGTGACATTCATTTTCTCGTCAGTAATTTAATTCTTATGTTAACAATTATTTTTTACTTTTTAGTTTGATTTACTCTAAAAGCATGTTGTTTAGTGTTTTTAAACTATAATATTTAAATGAGATCCCTGTACGGAGGACTGGTTCTTACAATGATTTAATTGTGAGTAAAGCAAAGGCTAAATGCGAATATGTCGAGCCAGCCAGGATTCGAACAGGGAATCTCCTAATCAGGCGCATTATCCGTTGTGCCGCTGTCCCACGTAGGTTTGAATGTCTGAAAGATGACTGTAAATGTTTCTTTGAAGCTTCAATAGTGCGTATGAGGAGAAACAGATCTCCAGGGGAAAATGATATGCCGATCAAGATGACTTTTCAAAGGCTGTGTGCTTTAATCACTAATCCTGGCGATCCTAATCATGATGAGATAATAAACTTATCAAAATATTTTATTGTAGTCGGTCCTTGATAAGTCTACAACGTTTAAATTAAATCGGATCGCTTAAAGTATGGCAAAATCGAGCTCAAAGAGTCGGTTACATACATACGAACATACAAACAAACAAACAAACAAACAAAAATACAGGTGAAACTAATAAAAGCTTATTAAAAACAAGAATCGAATAACATTTGCAAATGTCAAACTGTTAAGAAATCTTCCAAATGCAGAATAATTCTTCTACTGCATTCTTTGTTTAGAAAACTCTTATTGTTACATTTAAACAAAAAATAAACAAATAAAAAATGCTATACAAAACTTTTAACTGCATTTAAATGTGCAATTCTGAATTAAGGTTTCTACAGGAATAGCATAAGTGCATATAAAAGTAGTTTTTGTAATTAATACAAATAATTGAGTCGTGATTGATAGGCTTGAAAATTCTGAGTGAAAACTTATGTAAACAATTATTTTTTTAAAAGAATTACAAAAACAATTTTAGCTAATTTTTGATGTTTTTCAAAGTGTTTAAAAAGAAACACATTTTTTAAAAAAAATTAATAATCCCAGTACATTTAATTCTGTGCATAAAATTTTGGAAAATTTTTAAAGATATTTAAAAAAAAAACTGTAATGAAAATATTAAAATTTGTAAAAATAAAATTTAAAAAATTAAATTTTTTTTTCATTTTTGAAAAATTTTTTGATTGAAAATATATTATGTATTTTTAAATAAGGACCATACAAATTTACCACTTTGAACATACAAATTAAAAAAAAAAATCTCACGTCATTCTACGTACTCATAAACAGAACAATACAATAATATATGTTGATATACTAAAAAAGTACTGAAAGTATTGTTTAAACAGTTTTTCTAAGTAGCACAAGGACTATCCTACGAAAAACAAGAACAGAAATAACATTCGCAAATGCCAAAGTGTTAAGAAATCGTTCAAATGCAGAATAATTATTCTACAGCATTCTTTGTTTAGAAAACTTATTGTGGCATTTAAACAAAAAAAATCAAAAAATCTATATAAGAAATTTTTTTGATTGCATTTAAGTGCGCATTGAGGAAATAGGGCTTCTACAGAAATATCTTTCTTCACATCAAAAAATGTTATGGTATTATAACTGATACCATTTGCGCAATATTCTACTTTAAGGAAGCCAACTTCCAAGTTGTCATGGCAACGTTTATCGATTTCAACGTGCGACCCATTTTCAAGGGACGTTTCTAGAGTAAATATATATAAGTGTCAATAAGTTAATTTACATGCCCCTTGTTTACGCTTAAGATTCTTGACATCTTGGATGAAGATGTTGTCGAGTCCCAAGATGTTGTTTCCATTGATTTTATCCGCCATTTTGCTAATCGAGAGGAGCTTGAGAAATATTGCAGACGTAAATCAAAATAAATAACTTCAGATAATTTATTGGAGTGGAATCACCTGTTTGAGGGAATTGTCAATCGATAAATATCATATTGATTGTTAGACTTAGTAGAGAAATTTCTCTTTTATTTTTATTTTTCGAAGTAGAGAGTAATTATAATTTATTAAACTCAGTTTTATAACTTCAAACCTTACATTTAATGCAGTCATACATGATTCAGGCTTTTCTTTATGAATAGGAATTATCATCTTTATGACCTTGAAATTAGTATTATTATTCGTTTATTATCATTATAAAGTTTAATGTAGTCAGTAATTAATCAAGCTTATCTGTTTAAATTGAATTAAGAAGATTTTTCTTTCATTTGTTTTTCTTCTAAATATCATCATCATCATCATCATCAGTGGCGCAACGGCCCCATGGTGGGCCAAGGCTTTCTGCCTAATGGCAGATTCCAAAATATGAGATGTTGTTTTTCTTTTTACCGGTCAGCCCTACGACCAATTCTCGACATTCATATTAGACTGGGATCCACGGTTTAACGAATCACTAGAAACATCCATGGCACCGCCGGGACTTGAACCCGAAACCTGTGGCACTTAGTGCCATGGCGCTACTCACTCGACCATCAGGGCCCTATATTCTAAATATGGGCTCTTAAAAAACATATTTGTTAAAGACTGTAGATTTAGTTTGGTTCATCGTTCTACGGTCACTTTGTGCACACTTTAGGCTAATTAGACCGAGTATATAGGCCTATTAGACCTATAGTATAGCGTGGATTCCGAACCATTATGCCAACATCAAGATTCGAACAAAAAGCAGCAAAAGACAGCATTGACTATAAAGTCCCTAAACACTGTTGATAAATAAGACTATAAGTATAAACCTCTATCAAATTCGGCAATCACATGAATATATATGATTATAAACTTTTATTCTAAAATTTTTTTAATAAGGAAAATAGCTAATTGTGGTAATTTCTAACGTATCTTAATTAATGCATCATTTAAAAAGAAAAAAAATATTACAGAATTCTACTTAAGGCAATACTTTACTCTGAATAAAAATATACTATGACGATTTCTTTTTTAACTTTAAAAAAATACGAAAGACTGATAGTATATAATTCATGGGTATTTCTATCTAGGAAACACTCAAAAATATCTTGTTGTTGTTGTTTCTTATCCCACTTGGCTGGCCAAGTCCACGAGCCCATACGTACTCATGGTTGAAGGGGAAGGCAGCTGCTTCTGTTGTGATGGAGCACCCGTAGGTAGAAGTCTGACTTTGGCTCCGTGACGCTCTTACAGTCATAGGAGACCGGGACCTACAGCTTAAAATGGATTCCGAACCACTACAAACATCCATGGCACCGCCGGGATCCGAACCCGAAACCTGTGGCACCGAGCGCCAGACACTCGGCCATTCAGGTCCCAAATTTGTGAATGCCAACTGCACGCGGTGTTCCCACCCAAGTACTCACCGCGCCCAATGATGCTTGACTTCGGTGATCTAACGAGAACCGGTATATTCAGCTTGGTATAGCCGTTGGCGACTAAATATCTTAACAAGCTTAATGGAAAAAAAGTCAAAAATATTTTATGACCTAATTGATTGCAATAACAATTTAGAAAAAGTCCAGAAAATATGGATTCAGATTTTCATTAAAATTAAATATGGATATTCTATGTTAATTTAATCTATCACTGGTACGTCGATGCTGGTAACAGATAAAATCGCCGAAAGCAAAAATCGGTACTTACGTATTAACGCTACCTTGGCTACAGTTGCGCCAATAAAGAGCAATCTTGCTGTTAGCACGCGCACGCAGTTATCTTTTGAACGCCAACCGCAACTACAGATTTGGCGGTTTTAAATGGAATTCTGCTTCCCTCAAACCAGTTGTCATTTCTAAGTCCCACATGATAAGCACACTGACTGAAATTGCATTTCCAAAACTTACGTTTACCAAAATAAAGTTTCATGTCATGGGAATTGGGACATTTTCGTTTTTTTTGGTAAAATATTTCACTCCTGAAAAAGTAAAATTGCATCTTCTTTTCTTTCCGGCAAATCCCAAATACGCATTTTCGTAGCACTAAAAAATGGCGTCAAAAATCAGCAAATCTGTAGCTGTTAGATTGGCGACACTTAAAAACCGCCAAATCTGTAGCCAAGGTAGCGTTAATACGTAAGTACCCAAAAGTCTTAGAAATTGGAATGCTTCAAGACATTGTTTGGCCATATTTTTCTATATTAAAAATAATGTATTTTAAGACATTTAAAAAAATTTACAAAAATATAATATTTTTCTGAAAAACCCCTGCTTTAATTAATTATTATGAATTATATGTAAATCTCTTATAATTATACTTAAGTTGGGAAAGATAAGGATTTCTAATGGTTTTAAAATTAAAAGCATCAGAAATCCTTATTCTTTTTTTAATAGACATATTTATTCGAAAGATAATTTTTTCACTTAATTGTTTTTTATTGAAAATTCGAAAGAATTTATTTACTTTGAATAACCATAAAATCAAAATCTATTTATTCGAAAAGGCCTTTGAGATAATACATAATTTTTTTTAAAGCAGGAACATTCAATATACAAATGATTTATGGCATTTAATTGTTTGATTTTTTTAAAAAGAGATGAATTAATTACATGCCAGTTTAATAGAAGCCATAATTTATTAAACTTATGGGCCAGATGCAAGCCATTAAATTTATTTTCATATTATACACTCAAGAGCCACAACATTATGACCACCCCTACATTTTGCAATGAACTCGCCTGGATGACGTGGAAGGCACGTGATCAGGTGGAAGTGGTATTTAACTGGCATTAAGTGGTGGTATTAATCCATGCCAAGACGGGTTGAAACTGTGTTGCGCGTCAAAGGTGGGCGAACTCGTTATTGACAGGTGGTCATAATGTCTTGGCTCTTGAGTGTATAGATGCATCTTAAATCATTTTTACTATATTTTTTTTTGTTCTAATGCAGCTGGCAAACACTTAGACAATTATCTTAGATGCCTTAAGGGAAGCGCTGCACCGACGTTACTCTATTAGCACTACCCTGAGGGCGCGTGTAACTTGTAGATAAGCCACGGACGCGGAGTGACAATGCCCCCGCAACGCTCTATGATCATGTTAAACCGGGACCTACGGTTTAAAGTGGATTCCGAACCACTACAAACATCCATGGCACCACCGGGATTCAAACCCGAAACCTGTGGTACCGAGCTCCAGAGCGCTAGCCACTCGGCCATTCAGGCGCTCATTCTTACCATTAATATATCGATGCCAACGGCCATACCATGCTGAATATACCGATTCTCGTTAGATCACCGAAGTCAAGCATCATTGGGCGCGGTCAGTACTTGGGTGAGTGACCACCTGGGAACACCGCGTGCCGTTGGCATTAACAAATTTGGGACCTGAATTGCCGAGTGTCTAGCGCTCTGGCGCTCGGTGCCACAAGTTTCGGGTTCGAACCCCGGCGGTGCCATGGATGTTTGTAGTGGTTCGGCATCCATTTTAAGCCGTAGGTCCCGGTCTCCTATGACTGCAAGAGCGTCACGGAGCCAAAGTCAGACTTCTACCTACGGGTGTTACATCACAACAAAAGCTGCATCCTTCCCCTTCAATCATGAGTAGCGTATGGGCTCGTGGGCTTGGCCAACCAAGTGGGATAAGAAACCACAACAACAAAACAACAAACAATATATCGATTACTTTAACTTTTAATAAAACAAATCCATTTAATCATAGACCGCTTAAAGAAAATGAATATAATGTTAAATATGCTGTTATATTTACATTAGGGAGAGTCATCTTAACAGCACTATAAAATACATATAATGCCCTTCCATATTTTTAACATATATTCGCTCAACTATACAAGTATTCCGAAAAGAGATTTCTAGTTAAAAAGTCCCCTGGTGATTGCCCATAGTGTCAAATGGAAATAAACGTCCTATATATAGAAGGTTTTCTCTTTTATAGGAAGGAAGATCATATAAGAGTCAAAAGTTTTATAACTATCGCGAGAAAGAGCTATTAATTCTGAATAAAATTTTTTGGAAAGTTCTACATCATTCGTGTCCTGTATTATTATCATTGTTTTTTTAAATTATCATTGTTTGTACATGATGTTGTCCTGGTTAGAGGTCCGTGACGTTATCCAAAAATGAGGGCCAAGCAAATAAAACTCCATTACAAATTTTGGCAGAAAATGGTACATAAGAGTAATGGTAAATAAGAATAATGCGCATACTAAGAGCATCAATGCTGTCTAAATTTTAAAGATATTTTTCTACTTTATAAACTTGCAATATATAGAGTTAGCATAAATAATTGATTAGATTTTAAAAACTTGGTAAATTCTAATCTATTTCATATAATATAAACAACGGTAATAATAATATTAAATATATATATATATATATATATATATATATATATATATATATATATATATACACACTCAAGAGCCAAAACATTATGACCACATGTCAATAACGAGTTGGCCCACCTTTGGCGCGCAACACATCTTCAACCCGCCTTAGCATGGATTAATACCACCACTTAATACCAGTTACATACCACTTCCACCTGATCACGTGCCTTCCACGTCATCCAGGCGAGTTCATTGCAAAATGTAGGGGTGGTCATAATGTTTTGGCTCTTGAGTGTATATATATATATATTAGTTTAATATAAGTTTAGAATATGAGTTTTTTTTTATTATGTGTGAGCATGATGTTGTCCTGGTTAGGGGTCCGGGAGGTTATCCAAAAATGAGGGCCATGCAAATAAAACTCCATTACAAATTTTGGCGGAAATTGGTATTTTGGATCCCTTAACTCTTCAAATGATTCATGAATAACGTCAAATCTTAAGGAATTTTCTGGAGAATTTGGCTTTTGATTGAAGTGTTTTGTAGTAGGGTTTTGAATCACTTTTCATGTTTTCGTTTGGGATTTTAAACATTTGTATTTCCAATGCCTATAAGTACTCGTGGTGCGTTGATCAATTCCTTCTTTTTGAAATTTCATATTTATCACTTTTATTCATTTTACTTTTGAATATTCTTTTAGAGATTCTTGAACAATTCATTGTTCATGAAGTTCTTGATCTATTCAACATTGCTATATATTTTTTTGTTATTTCCAATGGCAGATTATGAACAGTTACAGAACAACGAAAAATTAAAAAAAGAACAGAGAAAACAACAAAACATGCTGCAACAGAGTTCATTAATCTAACATATCTCTAGCCTCCCAATATCGCCCGGCGAGAAAAGTCTTGCTCAGAGCAGGACAGTGCAGTAGATGTGTGGAGTCCATGGCCTCTCCAGAGCTGCACAGAGTGCATATCGGGGAAGGAACAATTTTGAGTCTGTAAAGATGTTTACGCAGACAGTCATGTCCAGTGGCTAGTCGGAAATGAGCGACTGCTCTACGCCTTGGAACATAACATAGATTTGGGATGGCATTCTTCCAGGATTTTTGGGAAACACTGTTATAGAGGACATTGCTATATTAATGTGGCTATTGAATTTGAACATTCTTATAGTACTCCAATCAATTGCTTCATATATCTCTTGCATTATTAAACATTGGCCCATTACTTAATTTATTCATCCGTTCTCGACTGTTCACACATGATAAGTTGAAATTTGCCGAACAGATTTCAGCATTTTTAAAATTTTTATTGAATTTACTCAATTTAATAGGCAATGCAAAAAAAATGTTTTACTTTGTTTTTTTATTCTTTTTAATTAATATTTTTTCATAAAAAAATATTAGTTACCTTAAAATTTTATAGTACTTGGCCTTCGAACGATATACAATGAAAGATACAAAATGCTAAAAAGCGCCATATTTAATCAATTCAAAAAAAGCTCAAATCATAACTTTTACAAAGTTGATGAAATAAATTAATTATATTAATAATAAATAAATAAATATTTTTTTAAAATTTTATTAATTTTTCAAAATTATAAATTTGAATTTATTATAATACGATTTTATGTATATTATTTTAATGAATGAATTATTTATTACTTAATAAATAAATTCAAAAAATTACTTATTAAGTACATATTTTTGATAAATGAATAGAAAGTTTCATAAATTAAAAATGGCTTACATGCAAAATTTATATCAAGTATTTTATGAAGAACGAGTCGTTTGAAATGGAGTTAAATTTAGCAACTTTAATAAGAAATTTCTGTGGAAGCAAAATGTCTTTTCAAAAACATAAAGAATAAATAAATAAATAAAATGAATGAATAAATATTTTAAGAGCTTTTACATTGGAGAAAAACCAACTCAAGTGAAAAGTGCCTAAACGATTAAATTAAGTGCAAAGAAACAAGAAAAAAACCCCAAGTATTCATATTCTCTGAATGCATGCAATTAAAATTTCAACGTTTCTTGGAACGCCAGTTCATGAACTTCGGAACAAATTTCGAATAAAATGAAAAAGCGTTCCTTTTCTTGGAAGCAGAGCAAAAGCCGACGTCAGCAACAAATTATTTATAAAATTCGCAGAATGCATTTAATTTTGAAATTCTTCATTGGGAAGAGTCCGTTCACCAGGTAAAATGCTCATAGAGAGATTACAGTCAAAGATACTACAAGATGCATATTAAATCAATACAAAAAAAGCTCAAAACATAACTTTTACAACAAGTTAATGAAAAAAATTAATTATATTAATATTAAATAAACAAATATTTTTACAAATTTGATTAGTTTTTCAAAATTATAAACTTGAATTTACTATTTATTATAATATGATTTTATGTGTTATTTTAATAAGTTTATTTTATAAAATCAATATATAAATTTATTTTAGTAAATGAATTATTTATTACTTAATAAATAATTCCAATAAATACTTAAGTACTTTTTTTTAATAAATGAATAGAGGAGAGTTTTAAAAATTAAAAATGGTTTACATGCAAAATTTATACTAAGTACTTTATGGAAAACGAGTTGCCTGAAATGGAGATAAATTTAGCAGCAACTTTAACGAGAAATTTCTGTGAAAGCAAAATGTATTTTCAAAAACATAAAAAAATAAATAAATAAATAAAATAAAATAAATAAATAAAATAAAATAAAAAATAAATAAAATAAAATAAATAAAATAAAATAAAATAAATAAATACTTTAAGTGCTTTTACATTAGAGAAAAACCAACGCAAGTTAAAAGTGCATAAACGATTAATTTGAGTACAGAGAATAAACAAAAAAAAAAGCCAAGTATTCATATTCTCTGAATGCATATAATTAAAATTTCAACGTTTCTTGGAACATAAGTTAATGAACTTCGGAATAAGTTTTGAATAAAATGTAAAAGCGATTCTTGGAAGCAGGGGAAACGGCGACTTTAGAAAAAAGTATTTATAAAATTCCCAGAATGCACTTAATTAGAAATTTAACATTGCGGAGAGTCCATTCACCAGGTGAAATGCTGACAGAGAGATTAAATCGATTGGAAAAGAGATTTTGAAATCAAAATGTGTGTATTTGAATTGGAGGGGGGATATGTATGTTATAGAGGGCTTATGTATATTATTTTAACAAATTTATCTTATAAAATTAATATATCAATTTATTTTAATAAATGAATTATGTATTACTTAATAAGTAATTCAAATAAATACTTATTAAGTACTTATTTTTAAAAAATGAAGATCGAGTTTCAAAAATTAAAAATGGCTTACATACAAAATTTATACCAAGTACTTTATAGAGAACGAGTTGCCTGAAATGGAGATAAATTAAGCAACTTTAACAGGAAATTTCTGTGAAAGCAAAAAATCTTTCCAAAAACATAAAAAAAAATCTTATTTCAATAAATTGAGTTTATAAAATTAACATATAAATTTATTTTAATAAATGAATTATTTATTACTTAATAAATAATTCAAATAAATACTTATTCAGTACTTTTTTTAATAAATGAAGATCGAGTTTCAAAAATTAAAAATGGTTTACATGCAAAACTTATACCAAGTTCTTTATGGAGAACGAATTGCCTGAAATGGTGATAAATTTAGCAACTTTAACGAGAAATTTCGGAGAAATCAAAGAGTTCTTTTCAAAAACATAAAAAAAAATAATAAAATAAATAAATAAATAATTTAAGTGCTTTTACATTGGAGAAAAACCAACGCAAGGTAAAAGGGCATAAACGATTAATTTGAGTACAGAGAATAAACAAGAAAAAAAAAACCAAGTATTCATATTCTCTGAATGCATGCAATTAAATTTCAACATTTCTTGGAACAGCAGTTAATGAACTTCGGAACGAATTTCAAATAAAATGCAAAAGCGATCCGTTTTTTGGAAGCAAGGGAAATAGACCACGTTAACAAAAAGTATTTATAAAATTCCTAGAATGCATTTAATTAGAAATTTAACAGTCCGTTCATCAGGTGAAATGCTCCTAGAGAGATTAAATCGATTGGAAAAGAGATTTTGCAATCAAAATGTGTGCATTTGAATTGGAGGGGGAATATGTATGTTATTAAGGGCTTATGTATATTATTTTAAGAAATTTATTTTATAAAATTAATACATAAATTCTTTTATTAAAATGAATTATGTATTACTAAATAAGTAATTCAAATAAATGCTTATTTTTAAGAAGTGCATAGAGAGTTTCAAAAATTAAAAATTATTTACTTAAAATTTTTAATTAAAAAAATTCATATTTAATGGATTGATTTTCTTAATTCCTTTCAAAATCGAGGGCATTAAATTAGAGATTGTTATATCATATGTGATTGCCTTGCATTGATAGCTGGACAACCAAATCTTTAACTTGATAACCTGGAAAACTCTGGATTAACCTACACCTCCTAGTATAATATAAAGGGTGATACAGTAGCTTGAAATTAAAATTTACTTAAAATAAAAAATTGCATGTAATGGTTTACATGCAAGATTTATATCAAGTACTTAATGGAGAAAGAGTTGCCTGAAATGGAGATCAATTTGGCAACTTTAACAAGAAATTTCTGTGAAAGCAAAGAGTATTTTCAAAAACATCAAAACAATAATAATAAATAAGTAAATACTTTAAATGCTTGCATTGGAGAAAAACCAATGCAAGGTAAAAGTGCATAAATAATTAATTTTAATACAGAGGTGAAACAAGAAAAAAGCCCAGAATTCATATTCTTTGAATGCATCTAATTAAAATTTCAACGTTTCTTGGAACACCAGTTAATGAACTTCGGAGCAAATTTCGAATAAAATTCGAATGCAAAAACGATCCGTTTCTTGAAAGCAGCAGAAAAGGCGACGTCATCAAAAGAGTATTTATAAAATTCCCAGAATGCACTTCATTAGAAATTTAACATTGCGGAGGGTACATTGATCAGGTGAAATGCTCATAGAGAGATTAAATCGATTGGAAAGAGATTTCGCAATCAAAATGCGTGCATTTAAAATGGAGGGTGGTTGGAGGAATAGCCGGGCTCAGATGGGTCGCTGGATTGGCAAGATGAGAGCTGTGAAGTAAACAAGAAACACCCACGCGTCAGGCACAAAGTCAGTGACGCAGGAGACAGGCGATCAATTTATTGACGACGTTTTATGTGACGGTAATTGTGGATAAGATTTGTAAAAGTGAAGAATTTGATTTATGCTATTCAGAATGGACGGAGCTGTTAGTTTTCACTTGATTTGATGTCCATTGTTGATTACTGATTCTTACATATCTATTCATGGCACTTTTATTAAAATATTTTAACCACAGAATAAGTTTTATGGATGAGTCAACTGGTGGGAATTGCAACACCAAACGGCGTGGGTTTATTTTGTTGCTATGATAACGCATGTGAACAGCTTAAAGCGCATAGCAGATCACATTTTGCAGCCTGTTTTATGTCTGAATATTATAATTTTCTTAACTGGGACGTCATTATAAGACTAAAAAAAATTACAATATTTTTTTTTTCTAAATTAAAAAGAATTGAAATTTTTATAACAAATTACGGATGGAATAATATTAAATATTATGAATCTCTATTACTTTAAAAATGTTCGCATTTCATTCATAAATATGGTAATAATTACTAAGCGAGTAAAATAGCACAAAAGTTAAACATTAAATAAAAAATAAAAGTTATACTCACTATGTTTATTTGTCTATTTTGATTCAAACAACTTTTATTTACTCTTCAGTAGCATAACAGCCCTATGGTAGGCCAAGGCCGTCTGCCAACTGGCAGAGTCCGAGACAGAAGATGTTTTCTTTTTATAGTGTAAGATTGTCAGCCCTACGACTAAGTCCTACTGTTAAGTCCTACTATATTAGACTAAGTCCTACTGTTTAAAGTGGATTCCGAATCACTACAAACATCCATGGAATCGCTGGGACTCGAACCCGAAACCTGGAGTACCCATTGCTGGTTACTCAACCACCAGGTCCTTTTAATCACTCTATTAACATAAATTATTATTTATATATAGTTCAATCAATTAAAATGACCAAATTTATTACTATTTTATTCTCATTAAATCAAATTTATCATGTTATTTCTTTTTTTCTTTTTGGACATAAAAGGGCCGGGGTCCTCTAAAGAATAGAGCTCCAAGTTCTCTAAGAATAACTTGGCTTCTTAAATGTATTCGCATGTCGTATTGGGAGAAAAACCAGAAAACTCAATAGGTAGAGAATTGGCATTCAATGCTTATGCATACTGTTATGTTCCCCATCAAGTGAAAAAGCAGTGTCTGCAATATATGCTATCCACATATCATATTACTATCATATTATCATCAAATTATCATCATATATGACGTAATTTTCTGTGAATTTATTTCAATACTTTAGTTGTAAGATTGAAAGCCGATTAATTACGAGGAACATAGATTTCTTGGTTTTTAGCTATGTTTTTTTTGCTTTTCAATGCATGCAACTTATTTACTTTAAAAGTTTACAGCGATGAATTTTATCATTTTGCTATTTTTTTCTTTACCTAAGACACGTTTTTATACTTTAACTAAATGAACCAAACATAACTATAAAAATTGGGGAACTAGAGTCTCAAAACTTAAGCAGAGGAAATATGCCATTCCTGAAATAAGGATATAAGATATTTCTTTGTAAAAGTTATTATTATAAATGGTTATCTTTTCTATATCATTATTACGTAAAAAAATTTCATACCCACTTCGTTTGTTAACCAAGAAATTTATCTAATATCGATAAAAACTTGTTATAATCGCTTAAAACTGTTATATGGCGATTGCTTGTTAAATAAAATAAAGTTATTTGATTAGAGCTAGACATTGCATAACCTGATTTAAAAAACATATTTTTTGTATCATTTTTCTTGCTGGAAAAGTTAGAAAAACTGTATTATAAAAAAAAATGCTATAAAAATAATGCAAATAAATAATTTAAATATTATTTTATGATTGAAATCAGGTTAGTTATGTATTAAATACCATTCGTGAGAAATTCTGCGAAAAATAAATTCATTGTTGTTGTTGTTACTTATGGCTTTATTGGAACTTCATCCGTACAAATTTGGCCACTTACCGTAGAAACAAAAAGAGCATATAAATAAATAAAAATTACAAAGGAAAAAGACCAGACATTCTTAACAAAAAAAGACCAAACGGACTTACAAACAGTTAAAAAAACAAGTTAAATGTTCTAAAGATAAAAATTTAAAAAGCATCATAATAAAAGAAACCCGAGTTTGGCAATTTATCTCTCGTTTGGCAGAAACAAAAATGTCGCCAAATTTCTTTATCTCTACCTTGCAGTTTAACCTTGTTTTGTGCGTAAACAACTTCAATATTTATCGAAATTACTAAAAGTTTGCTAGTATTGTTGGCTAAATCTTTAACCCGCCACCTATCCCCCGTTTCGCTGCAATGGCGATAATTTTCAAAGTGTAGTACGAATATTTGTGAATATAAAGTCTGTCAACCTCGTTTATTGTTATGTTGTAAATAATTCGCAGTAAAATTGCAGTTTTGAGGAGTCTTTGGTAAAAATATAAAATCCGGTATCCTTTGTGTCAAATGCGTCGCCAGGATGCCAAGTCGCCAAATAAGCATAGCAATCAATGCACCAGGCAGTTTTCGCTGTAAAATAATATTCCAAAATCCTTCACTGGATTGCCAAATCGCCGAATAAACAAACAAAATGGCAGACGAAGTTCGGTGCCATTGTAAAACTTTATCTCGCCAACATTTAACGCTAAATATTGCTATTACGCCAACATTAGTAGCCAAACATAATCGCAATTGTTCTTTAATGTATTTTCATAAAATAAATTTCAGTATTTTATTTCCAATTTCAAAATTATATTGTCACGTTAATTTTTCTAAATACTAAACTTTAAGCCTTCATAATAACTATTGTTTTAATCGTTAACTTTAATATTAATATAATTATCAAAATTGAAATAAACTTATATTGTTTGGAAAAAGAAGAAGTTTCAAATTTCTCTAATTACAGTATTGCACCCCTAAAGACATTGGCGAAATATTCCTGGTTGCAAGATTGGCGAGTTTCTCAACGGTACAGTATTCTAGATTTCAACCGATTTCCCCCCTCTAAACGGGTAATAAGTTGTCAAATTTGGCAAACTCCCTTTTCCAAACGAAGTTCGGTTTTCACTTTACTTGGCGAACTATAATTCGCTTGTTTGGAGCGATTTTGTGATCTTCAAAATCCAATTTTTTTTTAATCCATGAAGAGGTGACTTAGATAAAATCGTAGAATAGGAGCCGTCGAGATTTGGTGTCAAAAATTCTTCTCGCCAATGTCCGCTAAGTTACTGATTGAGATTGTAAGTGAAGCGAATTGCAAAAAGTACAAGAAACCCGAGTTATCACATTTGGAGACTTATCGCTCAGTTGGCGCCACAAAAAAAAAAAAAAAAAAAAAAAAAGTCGAAAAACTTCAAAAGCCCCTATTTTGAGATTTGGCCGAGGTGACTTATACTAGGCATTATCAAAAGCATTCAAAGTAAAAGGCAGAAAATATTTTTTCGACATTTTATTTCTATTTAATTAGGCTACTAAAAATTATCTAGATTCTCTAATACAATATTATATTTCTATTTTATTTTTATTATTCTTTCTGATGTATTTGAATTCGAAACTACGTTTGTTTTAAAGAAAACTACTTTATTCTGCTCCTTTTGGTTCTTCTTTGGATTCTTCTTGCTTTGATTCTTCTCCTTTTGATTCTTGTTCAGCTTTTTTCTTCAACTCCTCTTTTGCATCGTCTGTCACATTTTCTGATGGTTCTTCGTTTCTACGATTTTGTTGTACCTGATATTTCTTCAACTCTTGTATATGAGGATCTGTTTCGGAAATTGCAATGTAGTTGTCTATAATCTTAGTGAGCTTGCTGTCTACCGACAACCGATTTGCGGTACTGCGAGTGATTGTAGTTCTTGGAATGGCACCATTTTCCCCTATCATTGCGACCAATAAGTGAGGCATGTTGGATGGATGGTGACAGATTCCATTTGAGAAAAACTCCATGTCGGTCTTGGTGTTGTCCAATCTGTGGAAGGCAGTTTGGGAACGGGTCATTGTATTACCAAAACTCACTCGTTTGCTGTATACATCGTGGGCTTTGAAAGATTGTGGGGGTACACGAGTAACTTTACGTTTATCAAAAGGCATCTTCTTTTCTGTTCTAATAAATAAAAATTTTGAAGCTGACAAAAAAAAAAAAAAATTTTCGTGGATTTCTCTAATCTAGTTAAATTTTGAAATGAATCTTTTTATTCAAATCTGGTATACTAGTAAATATAGCATCTCGTTCATATAATAAATCGTAGATTATTGTAGATTAGTTGCACATGTTTTAATTCATAAAGGCGTAGCACAAAACAGATCAAAATTTCTGACATAACCAAAATGTACTGTAAACGGTTTTTTTTTTTAGGTTCGAAGAAATGTAATTTATTTATTTCTTCATTTTTCAATTGTTCACCAATTTATTTCGTGATCGAATCTAACAAATTTTCCCCTGTTAAGCTAAGCTAGGTACAAATAATATTAATTTATGAAAAAAAATTATTTACAAATTTGAAATCTGTTTATTAATTTTAATTTATGACGTGAAGATTTAAATCATTGACCTACTACTGTGTCCAAAAAGTAAGACCAATTTTCCATTTAAAATTCCCGGAGCTTATGCAAATTCATTTTTTCCCCTTTTTACGTTGCTGGTATTGTCCTTGACATCTGTGTGAAATTTAACGTCACAATATTCCTTAATGTTTGAGTTACACTTGGCTTTGTGAGACGCTAAAACTGATTCCGGCAATATTAGAAATGTCTGAATTAATTGAGCAAAGAAATTTTGTTTGCGTAAAAGTATAGAATGTTGCATAAAGCATTCGGTGAGCATTCCTAGATCGAAAAGAAATTTTTAGAATTGGTATAAACAGTTCAAAGCAGGCAGAGAACGCGTTGAAGACGAAGAGCCCTCTGGTCGACAATCAACCTCATCCGACGAAGATCACGTGCAAAAAATTAAAGATTTGGTGCTTGCAAACCATCGGTTTACAATTAGAGACCTTGTTGATGATGTTGGAATTTCAAAAGGATAGGTCAATTCCATTTTGGGCCTCAAACGCTTCAAATCTCGATTGGTACCGAAAACAGTGAATGCGCCATCTCACACTGCAATGATTCTTCGTGATTTTTTCGCCAAAAATGAAACCCATATCGTTGCACAACGACCGTATTCCCACCGTGCGAGTTCTAGCTATTCGCTAAACTCAAAAGACCACTCCGGGGACACCATTTTGAGTCTATCGAAAAGATTCAACGTGAACCGCCGCTCGCTTTGAAGGCGATCCCTGCCGTTGACTATTTAACATGCAATGAGGATTGGAAAAAAAGTTGTCATAAGTGCATTGCGTCCAGAGATTACTTTGTAGGCGAAGAAATAAATTTGGAAGAATAAATAAAGAGTTTTTGAAAAAAAAACTTCTTACTTTTTGGTCACAGTAAAACAGTTTTTGGGCCAATTAAATGTTATTTTCTATATCATTTTTGGTATTCATTTCAAACTTAAAGATATACATGTAAATATGCTTTTTTTTCTCTGGACCTAGATGAATAAAAGACTGTGGATATATGGAATTCAATCGTTACAAATTTCTCCACTTTACCTTAGAACATATAAACAAATCAAAATTACAAAGGGAAAAGACCAGGCATTCTTAACAAAAATGGCCAAAATACCTTAAAAGCTGCTGAAAACAAGTTAGATGTGATAAGGATAAAAATTTAAAAAGCTAGACGCACCATAGTAAAATTCCGTGTGATCAAGACATGCGTTTTTTGGCCCTCCAGTAAACAGCACACAAAAAAACCATTCTGTTTTAAATCCAGTTCCTGCCAAACAGGTAGATGGACTTCATTCATTTTCTCTGTCTTGCATAAAATGCATATATCAGAGTTCACAATCCCTATTTTGTCCAGATGTTCGCCCAGGCAGTCGTGTCCAGTTCTTAATTTAAAATTAGCAACTGCCTCTTTGCGCGTTTTTCTCTAAATTTTTCCCAAATTCATCTACTTATGCATTTTTGTTAAAACCGCTCTTTCTAAATCATATCTAAATATGTAAATATCAAAAATATTTCTTCTAAAATAAAATTGTAATTCATATTAAAGAAATATATGGTTAAATATCATTTCTATTTTCATTTAAAAATTATAATTTTATCCCAAAACCACTAATAGTTTCGATGATGATTTTAAAACTTCACATGGAAACAGGTATGTATGAATATTTTTCAATGAATATGATTTTACGCTTAATTTTTTATAATATTAATAAAATAAATCATTTATCACCCCATTTATCGTGATTATTTGAAACTTTTTTATGATTAAGAACTTCCAAATCTAGCACTTTCAATGTAAAATATTTAAATGATTAACAATTTTTCAGAAACACTGCCTATTTGCACTGTATCAAACACTATTTACTAATATATCTCTCTTATTTTCGTCCAGTATTAGCTTGTACAATCCCAGTTTGGGGTTCTGTTGCCCGTACTAATTTTGAAATTATTCAAAGGCTTCAGAACAAAACTCTTGGTATGTTAACGAATTCATCCTGGTACTTTCGTAATAACGATATTAGACGCTCTCTCTCGATTCCAAGTTTAAGACAATTTGTTGAAAAAATTTTCACTAAATTCTATAATATGCAAAACATCAATAACCCTGCTTTAAATATGCTACATAATTACGATTATAATATTTCTTCCCTCAAACATAACAAAAGACCTCGCATTGTTTAAATATTTTAAATTAATTCATTATTCAGACGATTTTCTCCTGATCTGACTGATTTATTACCCACTACTGTCTAGATCAGAGGTCTCCAAACTACGGCCCGCGGGCCAAATCTGGTCCACCAGTGTCATCCATCCGGCCCGCGACAGCAAATAGTTTATTGTTGCTGTAATAAGTTGGATAAAAAAACACAGAATGATAATAACTCGATTTTATTGACTTGCTAGGTAAAGCTTGATGACAAGCATAATACGCAGAAAATTCAACTTAAGCATAACCACTAACAAATAATTGAAATGAATCTCACTAACATTATAAACTAGTGAACATTCTGCGGTTACCCTCGGTAGTTATGTAGGGGTAAAGAGTATCGCATATGTATGTATATATCGACGTTTGGAATGTATATATCCTGAATCAAACATATGATTTTTATCCGGAAAATCCCTCAGGAACGGAAAAGCTAAATTAACGCGAATGAAACCGACCACTAGATGTCGTCAAGTGTCACGGTCGTATCGATACACACAATAGTAATAGTAGTAATTGAACCAGCGAATTTAGCAAGCGTATACTGGCTCAGAGCGCGTACTCGGCGACTGGTCTAGAAATTATAGATAATGGCAGAAAAATTAAAACGGTTTTGGCCCTTGGTACTTACTGGAGTAAACAGTATGGCCCGAAGGCTGGAAAGTTTGGAGACCCCTGGTCTAGATGAAAAAAGTTCGCCTTTCTCCTAATTTGACCTTTGCTCATTTTGTTTTATTTTTTGATTACATGCAACTGATTTCATTAACATCTACACTTTTGAAATGTTTGTTATTTTTCCTTTTATAATTTTAATAAATAAATTATTCTTTTTTTAAAAAAAGGCCATTTAATTATCTGTGTTTCTTATTAACTCAAAGATCGTGAAGCCACCGCTATGTTTCAACATTTAACAATGATCTCCGTATTAATCTACTCTGAAAACTATGGAAGATGTGGTTTTCTACTCGCATCAGTCTAAATGACGTGCATATAAAGCGGTGCGCATTTAAATAGGCAACCTTGAACTATTTTGGAGATCATTAAATCTCGGATTCTTTTTTCGCTACTTCAAAAAAGATATCACAAATGGTAAAATTGATAGCTCCCTTGCTACAGAGTGAGCAACAGAAGCAGTGTTTCCTGCACCTGGCGCGCCATTAATTGTGTCCACGGTGAAGATGGTTGCGTGAGCCTCAAATTCCACGTTGCTTTGCGAGGATTCGACTCATAAATAATGTTGCAATACCGAGAACGTGTAGCATGACAATGTGATACAGAAATGGGCAATCGGATTTGAACGATAACAGCTATTGCGATCGGTTATGCGCGGATCTTTGCAAATTTAATCTTCCATTATCTTGCATGAAAAATAGGGTGCCATTTTCTTAAATCGGCCAGGATAGAGGTAAAGATTAATTTACAATTGATCTCACAGTCAGGAAAAGAAAGCAGGCTTTCTATATTATTGATTTCTGCAAATATTTTAACTGTTTTTTTAAACTCTACTACACGGCCACATTCGTAACACCATTGCAAAATCTAAAGCAATCTGCATGCTGTTGTGAATGAGGCCCGCTATAAATTTTTTTACAGCGTTGAGATTTTGATATTTTATTTTGTAAATTTATTTTGATATTTTATTTTTTAAATTCTATTTACATGAAAACTGTTTTTAAAAAAAAAATAGTGGAATCAATGGATTTTTTAATTTAATTTTATTTTAATATCAATCTTTTGTTATCCGCTTTTATTTTCTAAAATATCTTTCGCGATATATAAATTCTGCGTGAAAAAAAAAATCAAAGGTTATTATGCTACCAGATTTTTCTTGGTGAATAGTTTAAATTTAAAAATTATTAAATAATAAATAAATGAATATATTTGATAGTAACCTGTTAATTTTTTTCTTCAGAATTTTCTTACAATTAGAATAACTAATTTAAAGTATTTTTCTTTTCTTTTAATTTTTATTCTACATTTGTTTTTTTGGCATTTCAACTTGATTTATGGCTTATTTGTGTACTATATCTAAGTCAGTTTGAATTAAAGGTAAATAAAAGTTCAAGTCATTCGCAACTAACGTCTTCTAAAGTTTTATTTTTAAAAAAACCGTGAACATTTTGAGAAAATTTTAAATTAACTTTTGTATTCAAAAGTACTAGCGTCACGCCTTAGAACATATTTGTCTTTTTTTCATTATGTACACTGTTATTAGTATATTGTCAGTACCACATCATTTTGTTTACCGTTAGAGAATAATATTTTTCAAAACAGAAATCAGAAATCACATCAACAGAATTTTCTTACAATTAGAAAAACTAATTAAAAATATTTTTTCTTTTCTTTTAATTTTTATTCTACATTTGTTTTGTTTTATTTCAGATTGATTCATGGTTTATTTGTGTACTACACTCAAGAGCCAAAACATTATGACCACCCCTACATTTTGTAATGAACTCGCCTGGATGACGTGGAAGGCACGTGATCAGGTGGAAGTGGTATTTAACTGCTTCTGGAGAGTCTGAAGAATCATTCTTATCTTCCAAGATACGATTTCACATTGCCGGAAAACGCTAAGCGCCCTCGGGCGTCTCTGCATAATTTGCAATTGACCTAGACTTTGTCATCATTTCTAGCAGCATTTCGCCACTTTGTAGTATAATTCACGTTTTCTTTTTTCTCTTTGATTTAAATTTTTTTAATTTTTTGTATATATTCCTTGCATTTAGTACTTGTATATATTTTGTAAATTTTGATGCTACTATTCTTTTTATTTTTATTTTTCCTTTTTATTTTCTTGTATAGAATTTTTAATCTGTTGATTTTCTGTAATTGTAAATATTGTAAATTGTAATTTTGGGCAGTTTCCTTAATCACTTTTCCTGTTGTATATTCTTGTATCAATGTGTTTTTATCTAATGAACTCTACGTGCCATCTATCCTGGAGTCAAAGGCCCTGCAGGCCAAGGAACTCCGTCAAAAAGAAGAACGACGAAGAATCATTCTTTCACTTACTTCTGTGTGTGATGGGAAAGGCTGCGCATCTAAGCGACTTTGACAGGTGGTCATAATGCTTTGGCTCTTGAGTGTATGTCGAAGTCAGCTCGAACTACAAAAAACTAAGTCATTCGCAATTTAAATTTTTACTTTTGAATTTAAAGAAGTAGCTTCTCGCATTAGAACAGATTTGGCTTCCTTTCATTATGCATACTATTATTAGTATATTGTCAATATTACATCATTAGGATTACAGATAGAAAATAATATTTTTCAAAACACTCATCCCATCAACTGAATTTTTTTAGAATTAGAAAACTTAAAAGAATTTACAAGTATTAAAAAAATTTAAAGTAAACTATAATTAACTTAACTTAAAAACTTTAAATTAATTATTAAACTTTAAATTTAATTAATTAATAATTTAATCTAAAGTAAAATATTAAAAAAAAAATTTAAGTATTTTTCTGTTTTTAATTTTTATTCTACATTTGTTTTTGGACATTTCAGCTTCAGACCATGTCTTTTATGGCTTATTTTACTATATAATTGTCGAAGTCAGTTCTAATTACTAAATAAAAGTTCAAGTCATTTGCAATTAACTTCTTTTAACGTTTTCTTTCTAAGGAAACCATAAACATTTTGAGAAAATTTAAAATTAACTTTTGTATTCAAGAAGTACTAGCGTCAAGCCTTAGAACAGATTCGGTTTCCTTGGCAACCAACACAAAAGGTTCGAAATCCAAGCCAATGTTGATTTTTTTTTATTGTGAAATACTTGTAGACATTAAATGGAAAATAAATAAAAGTTATCAGACACTTGGCAAACCCTTTTATTCGTCAGGAAACCTTAAAAAATTTTAAAAAATAATTTGCTTTTAAACTTATATTTCTGTTCGTGCTTAATATAAAAAGTGAATAGAAATAGTTTTCTAAGCAACGTGTTCAATTTCTTTGAAATTCAGCACGAATTGAAATGAATTAAAATTTTTTTGGAATACTGTAAAATGCTAGTAGAATTTCAAAAGTGCATATAAAAAAATATTTTTTTCAGCAGTTTAATTATTTCTTATTTTCGTAGGAAATCTTAATTTCTTTAAAAAAGTACTTAATTAACTTCCAAATAGTCGAGGTAAATAATTCGTAAAGAGTACCAATATATGTACTTTCCAGGCATCTATAGATTGTGTACATATGAATATATATGCACCTATATAATACTTACCCTAGTACCTTGATATTAAATAGTTTTTTCAGAATTCAAAAAAATTTTACTTTTTTATACAATAAAATAGTTGTAAAAGTTATTTTAAGCTGTAGATACACAAAGGTTATTGTCATTTGAAATACTCTTTTCTTTGAAAGCCTTAGAATTAAAAAAAAAACACCTACTATTTGTATCTAGAAATGTAAGACCAGAAACGTGGATAAATATGGCTGCTATAGAAATCTTCATAATTTTGTTGGAATTCAACAATTTTTAAAAAATTTTCTACATATAATGTTATATATTTGTAGTTTTTAAAACTGTAGATGAATATAAGTTACCCATTTTAAATTTAACCCATTTTTTTTTTTCGTTTTTTAGAAAGCTTTAAAACTAAAAAATATATATTTAAATATTTTAAGAACCTAAGATGGGTCTTAAAGAAAACCGTGGCCAGAAATGGCTGCCATGACAACTAGAACAGTTTCTTCAGCTTCAATAATCTTTTATTACGTTTTTTCTATAACATTAAGATGCTTAGAAAAATTAATTCAAATCGCAGATCAAGAGAAGTTACATACCTTTTTAAAATGCAATCTTTTTTTTTTTTTTTTTTTAAGAAAAATTTAGGATAAAAAATCTTTGCTTATTTTTTGATGAACGTAAATAAATATGCAAAAATATGGCATTAGAAATTTAAACAATTTTTTTGCGTTTAACAATATTTAATTTTTGATGCATATTGTGAACTATATGAAGAAACAATTTAAACTTGTGATAAATAAAATTTACTTCCATTTTTTTTAATCAATATTTAATTTCTTTTAGGAAAAGTTTTTAAAAATACATAATTGGCTCTATAGCCCTACACTCTTATTAGATCGGAACTTAAGTGGATTCCAAACTACTACAAACATCCATGTCACCGCCGGGATTCGAATTCGAAATATGTGGCCCCGAACGCAAAACACTTTCTACATTAAAAAGCTTCGAAAATATTTTGCCAGCTTTAGAACTATGTATATCTTTTTAACAGAAAATGAGAGAGAGAAAAGTGACCAAATATGGCTACTTGAGTAACCTGTAGAATTCCTTCGAAATATTTATTTTCCTCAAGTAAGTTGTCATTGTCAAGGAATTGGATTGGAAAGTTGTCAAGACCAATAACAATATCATCAAGAGATAGTTATGTTTCAAAACAGCGTTAAAATAATAAATCTAGAGTTTTCTTATAACTTTTCCATAGAAATTATATCACGAAAACTCTAGGGTTTTTTTCACATAAAAATTTCTCTATTAAAGTATTTGAACATGCTAAGAATAGAATCTTTAATTTCACTTCATTTATTTCAATTTAATTTTTTTCTCAATGATAAAGATGGAAGTAACATAAAGCACAAATCGCGTGGGAGCGCTTAAAATGTGTTAAAAGCATAAAAGCGAGTGCAAAAGGCTAAATATAGAAAACTAATCGATATTTCCCTTTCGAAGAGTTCAAGTTAGAGAGCTTGAGTGATTTCTCCGCGTTTCTTATTTACGACAGTAAATTACAGGTGTATGTTTACTGAATGTCTGTTTGTACAATGTTTATGTGCTTGACAAAAATCTTCTTTACACTTCTTTCTTTACCTTACTTTTGTTATTTCTTTTCGTAAAAATGTGAACCCTGAATTTTGCGGTGAATCATAAAAAGCTATAATAATGAAATATTTCAAATAATTTCTCATAGAAATTTGGCCTCCATTCTTCTCGCAAATTATTTTAAGTGAAATAGAGAATTGTCGTAGCTTTTAATATAATAAAATGAATAACTATTATTATATTATATTTAAGAAATTAAATTTTATAATTGTTAGTTGAAGAAAATAATTCATATTTTTATATATCTCATCTTTGTACATTCTTAAATATTTTTATAGATGTTATTAATGTTTTTTTAGATATTGAATTATTAAATAACAGTGAGAGAATATTCGAAATCTTCACAAATTTGGTCGTGACTTTTAATTACAGTATTAATAGCACATATATAAAATGTCAAAGAGAAATAATAATTATTTTTTTCAATGAAAGGAAATATAGGCTCTTGAACAAATATTATTTTTAACAGCAATTATTTAAACATTTTAATGTTAAATATTTTCTTTCTCTCCATGATTTCAAAATGAAAAAAAAAATAATAATAATAATTAAAAAAATTATAAGAAAAATAATCGTTGGACCATTATATTATCGGTTGAGCCGACATACAAGCAACCTATAACATTCAGAATTTAATGTAAGAACAAAACGCTATAACAGCAATCTTAAAAAATAAAAAATAAAAACTGTAAAATTCCAAACGACTTCCTTTTCACTTTGCAATAAAATGGTCTTTACTTTTTACAGATGATATTTCTGAACAATTTTACATTATTCAATTATATAATTATTAATTCGTGAAACAAATTTTGAAGAAATATTTTGTATAAAAAATCTCGCGAAAGAAATTTAAAATAAAAAAAAAAAAAATTCGGCTAGGCCGTTATATACAGGTTACAAAGGAAATTAATAAATAACTCATAAAAAGAAAAGGTAAAAAAAAAAATTAAAAAGTTTTATATTAGTTAATTAAATGATTATATAATTATTCTCGATAAAGAAATTAAAAAAATAAGAAATAAGAAATTAAAAAAATAAGAAATATTTAATTATACAATTATGTGTCGTCGTGTTGGGTCTAATCGTCATAATCTCATCGTAATCTCTAATCGTAATCTACTCATGGAGGGAGGGGAAAGGCAGCTTCTGTTGGGATGAAACATCCATACGTATAAATCTGACTTGGCTTCATATCTTTGAAGGAAGGCAGTGCCTTCTGGGAGGACTTTTAGGGGAAATATTTCGCATTTGCGTACCGCGTGGGATTAAACCCGGAAAACTCCCACAAGGTAGGATGACTAATGAGGCAAGAAGCTGAACATCACAAACGCCATCGAGTCTTCTCTTTTTTGGAAACAATGTCTATAATGTCCAGAGTCGGCCATTTTATAATTATTAACTAGTGAAATAAATTTGTTAAGAAATAAACCAATAAGGAACATTAAAAACCGTCCAAGAAGCCACGAATCTACTCTCCCAAAAACAATACCCATAGGGGTCTGAATGGCAGAGTGGCTAGCGCTCTGTCGCTCGGTACCACAGGTTTCGGGTTCGAATCCCGGCTGTGCCACGGATGTTTGTAGTGGTTCGGAATCCACTTTAAACCGTAGGTCCTGGTCTAACACGATCGTAGAGCGTTGTGGAGAGTGATATATTAAAAATAAGGAAAAACTAACTGTTCATATTTAGAGTGATTAGGGGATTATAGTCCTTGTTGCTTCACATCCCCATATACCACTTCATTCATCACAATACCCATAATTTTATGGATAATAATCTATTTCAAATAGTTGTCATCGTTTTTTGTTATAAAACATGTAGTTTGTATTATAGTTAAAGTTAAGTTAAAATATTGAATTAAGTATTATGCAAAATTCTTTTTAAAAATAAATACTAAGAAAAAGAAGGAGCAAACTGTTATCTAACCAGTTTATTAGTTAGAAAATAAATAAAAAAATGTCTTGGTTTGTGATGCATTTTAATTTTATTAAAAATGAAAAGTATCGAAGGGGTTCCCCCCCCTTAACTTAAAGAAATAGTATTTGTTATAGAAAATAATTAAAATTAATTTCATTAGCTATTATAGCTCAATTTCTTATATTCAATGGCAATAGATATTATATTCAATTAAAATAGATCGATTACTACATAAATTTTTTTATTTGAATGTAAAGATTATTTGAAAAAATCATACAATGCCGTCAAAATAAATAATTTAAAAAGTTTACAGATAAAATAAAAAAAATTTTGAAAATTATTTTTGTACGTCTTTTATTCAGACCCTGGTCTGATTGTAATAAACCATTAATTTTTATAAAAATTCAAATTCTGGGGTCAAGTAGTATTTCGAATTTTCTCCAATGATTAATACTACCATTAATTAAAGAAAATTCGAACTATTTCTATTGATGATAAAAAAATCTTTAAAAATTTCCCACAAAAAATATAATGAAGAATTTCCATGAAAATATCATTATTTGAGTCATGGTTGATAGCCAAAAATATAGATCTTTTTTTTTTCTTTTTTTGGAACTAATTCCAACAAAAATTACTTTTGATAAATAAAATGGCCAAAGAAGATTAGCAAATAAATTTTTGAAAGTAATCATCAAAATTTAACTTTTCAGAAATGATTTTGAGAGCCATTGAATTAAACTCACAGAACATAAACCTGTTTTGTAGATACTTGGATTTTAAAAAGCTTAAATTGACTCTTTATACATGTATTTTCCCCTAATTTGTTATACTTATAATTGTAAAATAAAATTTGCATTTCATGCTTGTCTTCTTCCATATATTTAAATAATCTGGAATTGTTATCGTTTTCAATTCCCTCTATTAGCTCACACTCTCCCTATATATATCTTGTTCAAATTTTCAATAGTTAATAAAATATTTTTTATTCATCCACTCAAGTTCGAATACATTTTTTTTTTTGAACTTGTAATGGATGACACTGGATGTTAATACAGCTTTTTCAAATATTAATTCATTAATTAAATTTAAATAAGTATAGTTTTTTTTAAATTTAAGTTGCATATATCTACCAATAGATGGTGCCACATAAACTTAAAAAAATGAATGAAAATTATTTATAAAGGACTTTCTGCAATAGAGTGAAAAAAAAGTAGGAAATGACTAAAAAATGTTTTTTTTTTATATTACTTGTTTTAATTTGAAATGACTTAAAAAAAACGGCATATTAAATATATGGAAATTTCCGTCATCACGTTTATATCAAACAACAGATTGTTGAAGCAAAACCATTTCAAGGATATTTTAATAATCTGATTTGATTATAAGAGCAAACATATTTCATCTCGACAAATTTATCGAATAATTTTTTTCAACAAAATTAAAAACACTAAGAAAAATAAAGTTTCAGACATGCAAATTTAGGATTTATATACATATTTTCGGGTGTTTTTAATTAAAATAAAACAAAAATTCCTTACGAGATGACGGTTTAATCAACATCCAACAAAAACATAATGTTTTTAGGAACAGAAGTGACTTCATTGTATTATTCAAATGAACTGCAAAATCCAATTTATTTTATGAATTGTATTTCGAATAATAAAAAAGATGGCATTATTTTCGAAGCCTTTAATATCTAATTATTCTATTTTACTCGAAAAAGAAGTCTTAGTATTAAATTTCAAGGGATATTGAATAGTTAAAAGATTCATTTTTAGAAATATTTTCAAGAAATTCAATTACTTCTTTCTTTCTTCAAAAAGAAGATTAATTAAATATTAATTGAATATTTTCTTTGAAAAATTTTGTTTCTCAAATCCTATATAATTTAATTACAAGAAAAAAATATATATATCCAATTTTTTAGTAATAATAAATCATTTTACAGTATTGACAAGTATTATGTTAGTACCAATATATTAAGATTACATTATATTGAAACTGCAATTTTTAATTTCTGTAAACTACAATTCTAACTGCAATTCTGCAATTTGAAACTGCAATTTTTAATTTCTTCATAATCATTTTAATTTATTGTATCACATCCTTTTGAAATTCCTTTTAAAATTGCTTACTAATTACCAAATAATTTATTTAAAATGTTTATCCTAATTAAATGTTTTATTTAATTCAAATAGAATAGAATATTAGAGCAAGTGCATGCCATAAAAAGATCCATTATTTTATTATTAAAATATCTTATATCATTTTACAGTACTGATAAGTATTATGTCGAGTACCAATTTATTAAGATTACATTGCATTGAAATCAAACTGTAATTTTTAATTTCCTCATAATTGTTTTAATTTGTTTGTATCATATCTTTTTGAATTTCATTTAAAAATTATTTACTAATTTCCAAATAGTTTATTTAAAATTTTGATGACATCTGAATGTTTTATTTCATTCAAATCGAAGAAATAGAATAAAATAATAGGGCAAGCGAATGTAATAAAACGATCTATTTTTCCTGCTACATTTGCATCAAGTTCTTAGAAAAACGAGACAAAAAATAAACTGTCTGCAACGAAATGATCTAAATATACATATTTTGTGTAATAAATTAAAATACATTCTATGTAATAACAGTATCGACTCAAAATAATTGGGATTGATTTTCTCATATCTTACTCATAACTACAAGAAGATCTCATGTTTAACAAAGAAATTCAAAACTATGCCAACCAATTATAAATTAAATTGGAAGAAGAATCATATTCGTAGAGGAAATAAAGAATTTTAATATTCTCTTAATTAGAATCGTTTTAACATTTTTTCGACATAATAGCGATTTTTCCCCCCTTCAAAAACAAACGATAATGATCATGAGTCAGAGTCTGAAACATCGTGAAGAGGGTTGCTATTGCCTCAAAGAAAGAGAAGTAGCCCTTCCACAATTTGGAACGAACACCCCTAAAGGAAGGCAACTGAAAGTTACATCCTTTTCCTGTTACACTTGCGGCCTGATGGTAAATTGGCTAGCGCTCTGACCTTTGGTACCACAGCCATTTTAGGTTCGAATCTTGGCAGTGGCGGGGATGTTTGTTAGTGGTTTGGTACCCACTCTAAACTGTAGGTCCTGATCGAATTAGCACAAAGTGTGCACAAAACGACCGTAGAGCGAAAAACCGAACCTGTTA
Source organism: Caerostris darwini (assembly GCA_021605075.1). Lineage (NCBI taxonomy): Eukaryota > Metazoa > Arthropoda > Arachnida > Araneae > Araneidae > Caerostris > Caerostris darwini. The sequence continues at coordinate 141,104 of BPLQ01007972.1, read as the reverse complement.
CACTTATATTCTTACTGCACAATGAAATCGCTGTTTAAGATAAAAACTATAGACCTATCGTATATATCCGTAGCACATTCGCAGGAAGTATTTTTTTTTTACTCTTCTTTAAAGGAGCTCAATGGTCTACTTAACAGACTGCCACTGTCCCAACAGAATTACAAGTTTTAAATTATGGAATAGTTCAGAAGACAGATTTAATTAAAAACACTTTGTTACATAATTAATTTTTTTATTATGTAGTTGTCATATCCTCTGAAGAGTACAAGACAATCAAATACCGTGGTGCTCCCGAATAATATAGGATACGTTGATTGCGAGCTCAGACTATAAATTCTCTTCCAAAGGATGGTCCAGACAATGCATGGCGGCTACAACAGCTGGGCAATCAAAGACATGATGAGGAGCGATCTCAACAACAAAGCAATTGCCCCATTTTCTGTATTTTTTAACGCCATCAGCAGAAATTTTCATATTTTTGTGGTGTTTCAATCCTTAACCTTGTGAGAGTAGTAGCTGTTTTTCTGTCAACATTTAGTTTTGTAATTTGGCATTTATTTTTAATTTTAGAAGGAATTATAAGTTTATGTTGCCAAGTAATTTGCATATTTTTAACTATTATTTATATATAATGATGTTTTACTTTCAAAAATCATTCTAATGACTATAGAGCAGTTAAATTTGAATTTTTAATTTGTAATGAATGAATTAACAAACAAAACAAATTATTTTGAATTTTTATTAATATCGAAGATTTATTTATTTGAGCCTCATGATTCCTATGATTCTAATTTGATTTAAAGATTCAAATTTGAAGCAATTTTATTTTTAATAGTATTACCATTTCCCTTTTAACCTTCAAACAAATACACTCCATTTTTGGAATGTCAATGCAAATTTATAATCCACTCAATATTTCTAAATATTCAATATAATTGCAAATATCTTACTTTTTTTTATTGTATACTAAAATGTAACTCAAAGTCTGCCTTACAAGCTCTTAATAAAGGTTTCAGAAATATGATATTGAACATTATATCTCTTTTTAAACAAATCCACTGCTTGCACTGAATGTGCATACTGCATTCCAAATTCGCATGAGTAGATATTCATTGCAGAATGAATCAATATCTACTCATGCGGGAATTTAATGAAAGGAATTTAATGAAATTGCAGATTCTTTGGTGAAGAATGCCACAAGACTGGATCAGACTGCCATTCCTACTTCCCTTGCAGATGCAAATGCCTTGGCAAAATCTAAACTAATAATTCCTTTTAAAATCAAAACTAAATACTAAATTACAGAACTAAATGTTGAAATAAAAACAGCTACTGTTCTCACAAGATTAAGTATGAGGCACCACAAAAATAGGCAATTTTCTGTTGATAGCATTAAAAAATACCAAAAATCTGGCAACTGCCCTGATGTTGAGCTTATTCCTCATCATGTCTTTAATTTCCCAGCTGTTGTGTAGCCGCCATGCATTGTCTGGACCATCCCACGGAAGAGGATTTATACTCCGAGCTGGCAACATAGGCAATATTATTCGGGAGACCACGATATTTGAGTTTCTTGTTCTTTTCAGGGAATACGGCAACAACATGTGGGATTATTTTTAAGATTAAAGATTTAAGTATTTAAAATTTTTGTATTACTCGTAATAATAAATTCAGTTTTATAATTTTGCTGAAATCACCTTTATATTTTGACTAATGTTATAAATATATGTAATAAAAGAAAGAAAAAAAGAATGAAGAATGTAATAAAAGAAAGAAAAAAGAATAAAGAATGCAATAAAAAAAATCCTGCGAGAAAGTGTTTATTCCAGCTTTTATACTTGCCAGCATATGTTGAAAAAGAAGAATGGCAAATAAATGTCAAAGAGAAGAATATTAAATTGTAGAGTATTTTTCGCTATATTTTCAAGACATATATTACTTTCGCAACTGTTCATTCCTTGTTTTTCTTAATAACAGTAAAATGATTGTAAATCGATTTCATTAAAATATGAATACTAATAACAACTGACTGAAACAATAACAGTATTTAAAATGTCATTTAATCGAATCTCTAAGGTGATTATCGAGAATTTCCAATGATATACACATTAAATATTCATGTTAAGTTGACCACCTTAATAAGTGAAAAACAATGCAGCTTCATTTCGTGCTTTTTTAAAACAATAATTGCTATTTTTTCCAGAGAATGATAATACAAAGCTTATGATTATCTTTCCCGACCACTAAAATTGCCAAAAATATGTTTTCTACAAGAACTAATCGATTAATCGATAACGATTGTCTTGATAACTAACCACCCTCTACAAACAAAAGTGCACAATGGTATTTAATACATTCCATTCTTCATATGCGAGACCTATTATTAGAAAGCTATATCCTTAATAATGGATATTTGATTATTCTACGTAAATATATAATTCCTTATAAATAAGTAATTAGATCATGAAAGAATGTTTTCATATTGCATTCCAATTAATATGCTTTTAATAATCCTCGTTATATCATACAAAAAACATTATCTTATTTAGGCATGAAATAATGAATTCGAAAACCGTATAATTATCGAGTTTCATGGCAGAATAGCAAACATTTTTCCCCATTTATACATCCAGAAATAGATATTGTACTATGAAATCACCAATCATCTTGGGACGAATATCTTTTTCGTTGCGCGTGCATGGTGAACATAAAAAAAGACGAATAACAGATGGGTCTTTCACTTGATAACTCCGAACATCAAATTGATGGTATAAAAAAAATACGTTTTCTGAATAACTGAATATATGCACGGCAGCGTTTCTTTCATGTGCTGTTTTTTGGGGATATTATTGATTTATTTTCAATGTTAATGACGCTTTATTTGGAAGTAAAATTCAGTATTCATTATTTTTCGTTGATGAAAATTATATGTTTTTATAATATTTTTACTTTTGCATTGTTATTCGTAAATACCATTAATTTTTTGTGAATCATAATTAATAAATGGAATCATTTATAAGTTCACAAAAAAAAATGATAGAAAGAAGTCACATCAGTGAGTCGAAATATTCACATATCAGTTCCACCTGTAAGTTGAGCACCACAATATATCTTTCACAATAAATCTTCACACTTGATGGTTTGTGATAATGCTACCTATTTTTGGTCTGGACATTCAAATCTATTAAATAACTGTTTTGGTTGATAATAATAATAAAAATTATTTATTTATAACAGACTAACATTCAACTTTCGGACTTATGGCCGAGTGACTGGCGCTCGGTGCCACAGGTTTCGGGTTCGAGTTCCGTCGATATCATGGATGTTTGTAGTGGTTCGGAATACACTTTAAACAGTAGGCCCGGGTCTAATATAACTGTTGGGAGTAGGGCTCACAACTCTATCCCGTAAAAAGAAAATCTCATGTTTCGGAATCTGCCGGTTGGCAAACGGACTTGGCCCACCATGGGGCTGTTACATCAACGAAGACAACTTATTTTTCAACTTATTTTTTTATTATTAAAACATGATAAAATGAACACGTTTGTCACTTAAAATGTAACAAAAGAGACACCTTCATTATGATGATAAAATAGATCGATATTAAAAAAACTGTATTGTTAACTTAAAAAAGGGAATGATATGTAGTCAACGCAATTATTCAAAAATGATTCTGCTTACCAACAAATTGTGTTTTTTTTAAAAATCAATTTCTATTATTTTCATTATACATTGTAGAATCCACCTGACTCGGGGTCCAGATGTGAAATATTTGGCTAAACTTTTATTTGTTGCTCTACGTTGCCGTTATTTCTCACTTCCAGTCGTCTAAAGCATGTCGTAAATTCTTTGATGCATGCTCAAACATCGACACCACGTCGAACGGGCGTGGCGTGAGTGTCAGTGTGGATGAGACTTAAACTGTCAATGTTTAATATTTAAAACCTCTCTAAACCTCACTTGTTTGTCTTAAGTTTTTTTTTCTGACTTGTCCGTTTAAATGTCCGCTCATTTATTTTATTAACAAACGTTGTTATTCTCGATAACAAATTTTAATCATTGAATTTTCCTTAAAAATGAAATAACCTTTTAATAAACAGAAATGCTTTTAATTCACTGCATTCGTGGTAAAATCAAGCACTAGATATTTCTAACAAAAATGTCAATCATTTATAAAATGCATTCCTTAATAAAATTACTTCGATATAAAGAAATGATTCTTACGAGAATTAAAAAAATTAAATAATTAACTTTTAAAGAAAATTGAGAATGTTTTAATTCAGTAACAAACCACAGTTGATTCATCTACATCCGGAAGATATGTGCATAAAAAACTTGCAGCTCCAGTCAACAAAACTGAGTGGAAAAAAAAAATTATGAAGGATCATACATCACACGTATGATCGATTCATAAGATTTATTTCACAGTGTTACTTTTCCTTCGATCTGTTAAATCCACGTGTCATGTCTTGATTAACGACTTTTGAGATTTCACTAGACTAAAATCGATGAATCAAAGGTGAATTATTTCTGAGGAAAAAGAAAAACAAATCTGTAAACATAGAAACCCGGAAGATTTAGAGAAAACACGCAAGAATATGATAAATAGAATACGTGCACCCTAAAAAATTTCGTAAAATTTTCTTCTGGACTATTTATATTCGATCAAATCCATTCAGAAAAACGAAATGTAAAATAATATTTTTGTACATATAAAAAATAAACCATGATTTTCTTTTATTTCGTGTTTTTATACTTTCTTGCTAATTTTACAAATCTAAGATCGTTTATTTTATCACTAACAACTTCCTTTGAATAAAAAAAAATATGCATTCTAGTGTAAATTTGCATGTGTAAATTTATTATTCTGTAATCCTGCTTCCTCCTACACGCTGGCAAGACCGCTCCATGTGGCGTTCAGAAGAAATGGCTAGTTAGAAGGCCTAGTGAGGAAGTACATTTTGCGCACACTGCGCGTAGCCAAGTTTCGGGGTTTCAGCTTAGAAGCGGAATCCTTCCGCGAATCTATAATTATATGTCTTTAAATGTGTTAAATATTTTTATGTCTCTAATTGTATGTGTGTGTGTGATGTTTGTGCGTGGGTCGATAAAGCTCCGAGTTCTGCGACCTGTGCCTCAAGTATCTGAACACAACCGCACCCAGTTACAATCTGGTTGCCCAACCTGACGCCTACAATTCTTATTTTTACAATAAAATTTTGGGTTACTGCAAAGGAATTTTATAAAAATTTCAAAGAAGTATAATGCTTTTTTTTGGAATGAACATTATGCAAAAAATTTTTGCATTTTTTTTCCCTGGAAAATACAGCTAATAATTTATTTTTAAACTGTAGCAAAGCTTGTATAAACAGATATTAGACTGTATTCATGCTTTTTGTTATTCGGTGTTTTGAAAATTTGTAATATGCTAATAATTAAAAAAAAAAACTTTTATTTAAAAAAATTTTGTGATATTTCTTATACATAATAAAAAATTGTAATGGGCCAGATTGTTGGGGGCCGGATTGTACAGGAGTGGGTATGGGTCTGTGTTCGGACGCCAGATAGCAGTGTGCAGGTTGGCCAACTAGTTTGTTTTTGGGTTGAGATACTTGAGACACAGGTTTGAGAACTTACAGCTTTATTTATACTCGCACAAACACCACACACATAGAATTAGAGACATGCAATCTTTTTAACGCTTGCAACGCTTTTAAAGACAAATAATTATAGATTCGTGTGACGAAAATACGTAGAAGAAAGGAATTCGCCAACTTCCGGGTTCTTTTAGTTGTTCACAAATGTTAAGTTGTCGGTGGTTCAAAATAAATCATCTCTCTTGAATTATTTCTTGATTATTTTATTACACATACTAGGAATAATTAAAACTTTGTATAATATTTACAAACTTAATATTAATGCCATAAAACTTAATTTCTCTCAAAAAACCTCTCACACTTCTAAGATTACCTCTCTCTCTCTCGTTTTCCAAACACTCTCTCAAACTCGCACTTCTTTCGCCCAATTAACTTGGCGTCGCAGCGCCCTCTAACGATCATTCATTCATCTTTTTTCCACATCGTGGAAAGAATCCACTTCTAAGCCGAAAAACCCGAAACTCAGATACGCGCAGGATGAGCGAAATATACTTCCTCTCTGGGTGTGAGTCTGTAGGCCAACTAATACACAGGGTTGGGTTAAATATGTTTTCTCTCCGGATGAGAGACTTTAAACGTTTCTCAGCGAGAGCACAGGCTGCGATGTACTTCTTCACGGATGAGAATCTCGAGGTCGACTCACCATTTCCCCCTGAACGCCACAAGGGGCGCTCTTGACAAGGAGGAAGCACTGTTACATCATGATATTTTCGATAACTATTGCTATATGGAATGAGAAGAAACACAGAAAAGAAGAACACATTTCTAAAAATTGTCATAAAATGTATTTTTTTCTAATAAGATAATCTTCACTCTTCTATATTACTTTCAAATTTCAGTATATTTAATGATTAGTTGATTTCTTCTTAAATTGTTTTAAAATTATTTTTTTAATTGCTTGAAATGCTTGTTGTTTTCAAAATAACTAGCTAATCAATATTTTTTCTTTTCTAATATATATATGAAATTTGAGATAAATTGAATTGAGAAATTGTTTTGGAGAGACAAAACTTTGATTTGTAATTATTTCGTAAAAAAATTGCTTAGTGAACCTTTTTATATCATGAACAAATACCAAAAAAATATTTTATGTCTCCAAATAATGATGCAGGTATAACAAAGAAATTTAATACAGAGATACTGTTTTATATATATTTTTTTATTTTAAAGGATTTTTATTGGTTATTTGATCTTACCCGTATTTCAAATTTTAAAATGATTGGTTCTCGAAAAACAAGTGATTAGAAAAATGTATGAGAAAGATTAAAGGAATTATTGCTATGTCGTCAATAACCATTTAGTACGCTATTAAATTTTTAAGATATTAGGTTACTTACAAAAAAAAAAAGTTTCTTAAACTATCTAAAATAATAAATACTATTTATTTTATTTTTCTTATTCATAAATTTTCCCTATGCTTAAATTTCCAAGAACATAAAATTTAAAATGAATTTAAATTAATTTTAAAATTCGTGTTTATTATTAATGTATACTGTTAATTTTTATATTATATCTATATAATATTATAATTTTTATATTATATCTAATTTTATATTAAATCTATATTATCTATATTTTTTTAATATTATTTTTTAAATTTATATTTATTGAATGTATATTTTTAATTTTGAATGAGCAGCGTCGTAATTAATTATATAATTAAATACGACATTACTCATTTTAAATATAATATTAAGAAAAATTTTAATTACTAGAAAAATATTGACATCAAAAATTTTCAGAATTATATTATATCAATAGAGTATTATAAAATTAATATTATTAAAAATAAAAAATAATTTATATAGTATTATAAATTTTTATATTATACCTACACTCATGTCCATAAATTAAGGATAATTCAGAATCACACAGAAACTGAACTCTAAAATAAAAATTTCACCTGTAGAATTATCACACACATCTTGAAGAAGAATATGCAAATTACAGGACACCACCAGATGGCGCGGATAGTACGTCACAATGACGAGAGTGTAAGAGAGGGGTATATAAAGAATGGTGGCAAAGAAGTAAAATTGTTCACAAGCGCTTTAAAAGCCTTTCAGTGCAATAACCGCATAGTTATGGCACAAAGGAAGCATTTGGATGATTTTTTACGTGGTAGAATTATCGGACGACTGGAATGTGGACGTACCCAGCTGGAAGTATCCGAGGAACTTGGAATAGCACAAAGTGTCATCTCCAGGCTTTGGCAACGATTCCAAGATGATGGTAATGTGAGTAGATGTTACAGCACAGGTCGCCCCCGAGTTTCAACGCCGAATGAGGACCGGTATTTAGCAGTTACTGCCAGAAGAAACAGACGGAGCACAGCATCAGACCTGTCTCGTCAGCTCTCTTCAGCTACCGGTACGACAGTTTCAAGGCAGACCGGGTACAGACGGTTAGGGCACATTGGTCTATATGCTCGCAGACGTGTTCCACTTACCGCAACTCACTGTCACCTGCGATTAACCTCGAGTAGAGAGCATGCATTGTGGACACCGCAACAGTGGTCTTGTGTGATGTTTTCCGACGAGTCCAGGTTTAGTTCGCAGTCTGATTCTCGCCGGACTTTCATATGGAGGGCGCCAGGTACCCGTTACCACCAAGAGAACACCATTGAACGACATCGTTACGGTGGTGCAGGATGGCTCGTTTGGGGAGGAATTATTCTTATTTGCAGAACTGACCTGCATGTTCAGAGTGTAACGATGACAGCCACATCTATCAGGATGTCATTCTGGAACAACATGTAAGTTTGTTTCGGGGAGCCATGGGTGCTGAATTTCTGTTTATGGATGACAACGCCCGTCCTCACCATGCAAACATTGTAGACGAATGCCTTCAATTGGAGGATATCACCCGTATGGATTGGCCAGCATACTCACCGGACTTGAATCCAATAGAGCATGTGTGGGATATGCTTGGCAGACGAATTGCAGCCCGTCAACTCCCTCCCACCTGTCAACCGGAACTACGGAGGGCATTGCTTGATGAGTGGTGTAATATTCCCCAATAACATGCAAAACAAAATTCTGTACTTCTTGGAAGTACAACGCTTATGTACGAGTTCTTGTAATGTAGGATATAAATACTATAAATTTTTATACTGCTCGAAAATAATTTTTAAAAATAAATTTTGGCTTGCAAAAGTTACAGTAATCTATTCAATGAATATTAAGGCTCTTCTGATTTGTTTTTTTCAAATGCCATAAAAAAAACTCTTACACTGAACAATATAAAATTATGTTAATACTTTGTACTAATATGTTAATACTAATATGTTTTAATTTTTTTCTCTGTATTTTTCCATCATTCTAACAAAAAGTATAGTTATAGTATTAGGTACACTCACTTAAAGAGAATTTAAAAAGCAACAATTTCAACGAGTGAACAATGTTTTGAGTTAAAAAAAAAATTAATAGATAAAATAAATGTAATATTTGAGGTCAAGCTTTTTTTTTAAAAAAAGAAAGATGTTTTATATGTTCATTCAAACTATAGATAACTTAATGCATTTAATTACCTATGCAACCATGCTTTCTCCAATACTCTACTACTACTACTACGCAATAACACATCATTGTGCCTAGAGCTGAGTTGCCACTATACAGTTTGGGAATGATGTGTGTGAGAAGTCTCATTGGGCTCTGTGATTTTCTACTGTCATACGAGATCGTGACTTACGGCTTATAGTGGATTCCCAACCACTACAAATATCTATGGCACAGCCAAGATTCGAACCCGAAACTTATGGTACAGAGTGCTAGCCAGTCGGCCATCAGGCCCCTCCTCGAACACTCTGGTAAAAACGCTTCCCTGCGGCGTTCAGAAGAAATAACCAGTTGGACTCCAGACTATTACATGAGAGGAAGTACCAGCTCAACCTGCGCTCCCGCTGAGAAACGTTTAGTTTACAGACTCTCAGTCCGAGAGGAAATATATTTAACCCAACCCTGTGCATTAATTGGTCTACAGACTCTCGCCAAGAGAAATATATTTCGTACACCCTAGCACCTACGCGTAGTCGAGTATCAGGTTTTCGGCTTAGAAGTGGAGTCCTTCCACGAATCTATAATTATCTGTCTTTAAATGTGTTAAATATTGTAGCATGTGCGTAGTGTTTGTGAGTTTATAAATAATGCTGCGAATTAACAATCCTGTGCCTCAAGCCTTTCAATCCGAACCCACACCAATACGGCTATAAATAAATTCATTTTAATTCCTCTGCATGAGATGTCTTCAAAAGCAATGCCTACTGACATTTCGGGCTTCTTATCACATTTTTACAATCAAATAACGTTCTATTTCTAATTTGTTAATGCAATTCTAATAATTTTAAGTTTGAGGTTGTTTACGTAATCGCAAACATCTTAAGAAATTCCTGTGACAATTATCTTTTTTCCCATTTCCGACTTCTTTGATCTGAAATACCAAAGCGTAAATGTTTGATAAACTAATCTATACTAATGTTTGTAATCATTAAAGGAATTCGACGATCTGTGTTCTGTTTGCATCAAGTAAAAGCTCACTGATTTTGTTTATTTCACCTTTGGATAAAGTTTATAAACAAATAAGTGTAAAAAAGGAGTGTTTAATAAGTGTTTTGGAATAAGTGTAATGGAATAAGTGTATAAAGTGTCATCTTTGTTGGCATTTCATACCAACAAAGATCACATCACAATCAAATATATCTGTTTTTCTTTATTTATAATAAGAGCTTAATCTTCCTCTCTTTAAACTTATATTTAAGATGCTTGGAAATTACGGCATGGTTTTAATTGGTAAATATATTTACAAAGAAGTTTCATAAAAGTTTTATTAGTTTAAGTTTATTAGTTAGTTTTATTTCATAGAAGTTTTTTCATTAAATTTTATCATATTTGCTCTGTGCCGTTTTAGTAAACAGCCTGTCCTTATTTTTGCAAGTTAAATAAAATAATTAAAAGATGTATATTATTTTTATGCAGAAGAAAAGATTATTTCTTTTCAATATATTCTAATATAAGTGCAAAAATGAGTCTAATCATTTTAAATCAGAGATTATTATTTAAAAATTTGTTTATTTTTTAAGAAATTATAAAAATTAGGCTTATAAAAATTATCAATTTTAATAAAAATGAACATGGAAGTTATAAAAAAAATTAAATAATTTTTGGAAAACGGGTATGACATTCAATATAATTTACTCTTTCTGTAGAAAATTTCTGAACACATTTCATAAATAAGAACTTTTGCGCCCGACTCGTAGCAGTGGCAACGTGCACCGATGGTGAACATTAGAGCTGAGGATCAGTTCACAGGTGGCTTTGTTGTAGACACTGTTTCAAAAAACGAGGTGACTCAATTTCGATTTGTTACGTTCAGCAACTTGCTTCATAAATCAGACTACCTGGTAGGAGTTCTCAAGATTTTCTCCTGTAAGATACCCAAATGTTATAGGAGATGTTATAGTCCAGTTCCCCGTAAAAGTCCTCCCGGAAGGCACTGCCCTCCTTCTTCAGCGACTCGGAGCCAAGTGAGACTTCTACCTACGAGTGCTCCATCACAACCAAAGCTGCCCCATCCGTAAGTAGACTACTCATGGACTGCCCTTCCCGCGTTACCGGACACTGAGGATTAGACACATACATAACTTTTGTAATTGTAAGTATATATATCAATCGAAGGAAAAACAAATAAATTGGACCACTGTAAAAAAAAATTAGAGGTTTTCATGAAAATTAAGTTTTTCGTTCCAGAGTTTACTTACACCTCGAAACATAATTGTTTTGAAACTGTGTCGATTGTAAATTATCTGCAACTGATTATTACTATTTAATGAAGAATATAGAATTCTTAGCAATTAATAAAATAATTGCAATTATACTATATCAATAGATAAGATACAGCAATTAACTTATTAGATATGTAGCAAATAAGCATTAGTAAAATTTATTGATTATTAATTGCTCCTATAATGGGTAACTGCTTTAAGATTTCTTTAAAAATAAGTTCTTTATTCATTTAATTACAAAATTCTGTTATCTTTATGGGCATTTTTATTCCTACTCTTATCTGCCATTCGTGTATCCTTGAAAAAAAAAATTTATTAGCTGGTTTAAGATTTCAAGGAGATCTCAGAATGGGTTACATCACAGAACATTTTAAATGTAAGATCACCCAAAGTCATAAGTCCTCGATTCAAAATACGATATTCTTCATTAAATATCCTGATTTTTGGAAAATTGGATGGGATTTTTTTTTATCTGATTTATAATGAGAATTTAATCGTTCTTATTAGACTCGGTGAAACACATGTTCGTAAAGCACGTGGACAAGCATGCTGAAACACTGGTTTGTGAAGCACATAAGCAAGCACGTTGAATTTATGTTGAATCACGTTAGCAAGAAAAGTTTTTGTGCAATCTCAACATGAAAAATTTCGAAAATAAAATATATGGTGAAATAGATCATGCTATTTTAAATCTATGGACACGACAACAACAACAGATCATGTATCCATTATTCAATTTAATAATATTTTGTTAAAATTTAATTTTTATGTACTTATAAATTATAAGATATGTGATATTGAAATACTCTATATTTTAAGTTTGAATAATATTCCATAAATTTTGATGCTATTAGTTATATCTCAATATGTAATATTTCACTCGTACACAAGCCACAGAAATTGCCGTTATTTGCGCAATGGGAATGGCAACAGACATATAAACCCAAGCCAGTGAAATTTGTTATGTGAAATTAAACAGGCTAACTAAAATATACAGTACGAAAAGTAGCATTAATATTTATATTTATGGCATAAAGATCAGATTTGATCAAATTGTGTCGAATATTACTTAGGTTAATTGCTTTAAGTCCATTAAATTATTAGAAAAATCTATTAAAATAGAATTTTAATGAATTATTAAAATTTTATTAACTAGAATAAAACGTATTTAAGTAGTAAGCTCATTTAATGTAGATACATAATGTATATAAGCTGCGTAACATATATAGTGTAAGTACATGACGTATTGAAATGGATACGATTTGATTGTGCATTTAAGAGACAAGAGACAACTATAACACAACTGAAAGAGACATCTGAGCACTTATCATTCAATATTCTTCTAAACTACTGTGTTATAAAAACTTAAAAAGAAATTAACTTAAGCCCATTAAATTATTAGAAAAATTTATTAAATAGAATTTTTAATGTATCATTGAAATTTTATTATTTAAAATAAAAAGTATATAAGCGGTAAACTCATATAGTGTAAGCACATGATGTATAAGTTGTATAGCGTATATATCATAAGTATATTATGTATTGAATTACATGCGAGTTGAATGTGCATAGTTTTTTTTTTTTTAATGCAGCTGGCAAATAGACCGTGATCTTTTATGCCATAAGGGCTGCACCGATGTTACTCACTTTGCATTACCCAGGGGTAACTTGATGGTAAGCCACGGACACGGAGTAACAATGTCCCCGCAACGCTCTACTATCCTATTAGGGACCTTTGACCTAAAATTGTGAGAAAACACGTATGAATTTTTTTTTTCTACGGCTTAAAGTGGATTCCGAACCACTACAAACACCCATGGCGACGCCGGGATTTAAACCCGATACCTGTGGTACCGAACGCCAGAGCGCTAGCCATTCGGCCATTTATTTTAAACGAATATCTTTTGAGTTTTCTTATATTTTACTAGGAGCTTTTTAAATAAATTCTTTGACAAATTAACCCGATAAAATTGTGAGAAAACATGTATGAATTTTTTTTTTTTAGACCACTGATATTAGAAGTGTCTTTATTCTGCAATATTTAATTGCGATTATTAAAAAGAATGTTCAAGAAATTTGTCTGTTTTTTTAAACGTTTAGTGTACTGACTAAGAAGTTAAGAATAGGTAGAGAACAAATAATTCATTGAATAATTTTGTCTTCATCAGTCCTATATAACCGATTCTAATGTTTTTATTGAAGATATTAGAATCTGGATTGCTAATACGAAAATTAAAGGACATATCATGGTATTCCTTCATAAAGGACAATGAAAATATTTTAACTTACAGAGTTGAGTGCAATGTAAATAGCGCAGCTTGTTAACTGTTATGGATCGTATAGTGTAAAGAAGTTCAACAGGGTGCAAAATTCTAATTTCGGTAAAATCGCAGAAAAGAGGTCTTTGGAGTTTGGATTCAAAAAACACTTTCCGCCAAAGTGCGCCAAATAACTGGTTGCGATTGTAAGTGAAGTGAATTTCAAAGAGTACAAGAAACAAAGAGTACAAGTAAATTAAAGCTATGAATTCTCTAACCTGTGCCTCAAATATCTTAACCGAACCCCACCCGGTTACAATCTGGTTGGCCAACTTGCGTACTACAGAGTGCATTTTAATTAATACATTACCAAATTTACGATAATTTAATGTAGGATTCAAGAAACGTAATAAGATAATAGATGATTCAATATTGGAATCGAGTAACCTAATAAGACGAGGATTCAATATAGAATTCAAAATAGTCTGATTTCAATCAGCAATGCTATTTTGTTTAGTAAAGAATTAAATAAAAGTCTTTTGATTTATTATTCATCAACTGGGGAGTATTTATTATATTATATATACACTCAAGAGCCAAAACATTATGACCACCCCTACATTTTGCAATGAACTCGCCTGGATGACGTGGAAGGCACGTGATCAGGTGGAAGTGGTATTTAACTGGTATTAAGTGGTGGTGTTAATCTATGCCAAGGCGGGTTGAAGCTGTGCTGCGCGCCAAAGGTGGGCCAACTCGTTATTGACAGGTGGTCATAATGTTTTGGCTCTTGAGTGTATATAGATATTAGAAAATTTTAATAAGTAAAATTATTTAAAAAATATTTATTAAACATTATTTTAAAAAATTATATTTTTTATATTTATCGAATGAAATTTTTAAAACTCTTTAAAACTTTTTGAATCGGCTCATTTTAAATAGAGATTTTCTTTTTGATGGATGGCTTATCTTCTGACTAAATTCTTAATTTTGATTTTCTATATTTAGACTAACCATACTTTACTTAAAGTAGTATTAATAATCTAAGTATAAAAAAATGCACGATACTATTTTGATATATCATGAGAGATTATACAGATGGTCATAATCCGATGTTTTGAACCAATAAACCTCAAGTGACTTATCCAGAACTGTCAAAAACATCATATTGAGCAATCTAATATTATTTCACATCCTCAGTAAACCATGCCAAGGCTTCTTCCTTCTTCATATTAATAGCAAGAGATTAAAAAAAGAAATATTCCAAGAAGAAAGTGTAGAGCATAGATATTTACAACATCATTCCTAAAACTTATCCAGTATAAAAAAGGATTCATTTTTCGGTTGACGAGATATGTGCTGCTTTTTCTTTCAACTCCATCCTCTCCAAATCTGTTCCATAACTCATGTTAAACAAAATTCGAGCTGACTTCAGTGACTGTGCTTCTGCAAATAGCATATGTTTTTGACAGAGTAAGATGCTGAATATTCACTTGGTTACTTCTCTAGAAAATCTGTTTTGAGTTTACAGAAGATGTGCTACTTTGCCGTAAGCTCCTGGTGTTCTTTGAAATGCGATTGATTTGAATTAGGGTCATTTTAGAAATAGCGATATGGCATTTGTTTTCAACAAGAAATATTGCACTGCGTCTTTCTTTAAAAGTCATTTTTTTTCCTTTGCTCTATTATAACTGATAATTGATTTTAATATGAGAAATTCGGCTCATGTCCTTATTACATCAGGATATTAGGTATAGAAAAATAAAGTAAAATAAAAATTTAGCAAAATTTATTACCCTTAAAAGTATGGGTATTGTTGTGGTGTGCGGGGTTTCTGTTTCCTTGATAACTTTTTTTGTGTGCTTTGATCAGTGTTTCACTTCCTTGGTAATTTTTTGTGTCTTTGATCAGTTTTTCATTTCCTTGACCCCTTTTAACGTTTCAGATTGTTTTATTTTTTTAATACATGAGTTATTCTTATTGGTTTCTTTAAATTCCTTTCATGAGCTTTTTTATACATAATATTTTTAATTTCTTACTCGAATTTTTTAAACATAATATTTATTTGAATTTATTTCACGCGCTAATAATTATATAGTTAAATAACGTTTTTTTTATAGTTTTTACATTAAACTAAGTGTACATTAGGTTGCACATATTCTCATGGCCCATCATTGATGGTTCAGTATGGGATTGTCCTTGAAGCTTCTGCTAAGAAGCAGGTTGAGGACAATTTTTAGAACAGAGTTGCGGTAGTTGGTGAATTATGGCGCCATCACAACCAAACAGATATTTTTTTTATAAAATATGAAAATATAATTTTAAAAAAAAATTGTAATCGTCTAATGCCGATGCACAGTTTACTCATGGGTATCTCCATTTTTGGTGTTTGCATTTTTTGTATTTGCATTATTGGCACTTGCATTATTGGTATATGCATTTTTTTTTTATAATCGTCCATAGAATGGAACATGATAGCTAAAATTGCTTTCGTAAACACCACAACATTTTAAATCGTGTGTCGAAAAGACAGCATCGATAGATGTTCTTCCTCTCGTAGTCCAATGACTGGGATTCATTCTAAGATGCAACCAGTAAACGTCTCTGAGCACTTCACAAAATGTCCTTCCATCTTCAGTGCTCAAGTTTATATTGAAATCACCTGCCAAAATAGTTTGATATTCGTCACACTCATCCCCTACTGCCTCTTCAACTGCGTCTAAAATTTCGTCAACCGTCGAACCTGGCTTGGCATATAGCACGGCAAAACGAATATTGTTTTTGAGGTATACAACTGCAATGTTCAAGCTGCTTCCAAGTCATTCAACTCAGACAAACAGGAGGGTTGCTCAGGATATCGAAAGCCATAATTGGCTGCAAGATTTGGAACGTTGCGTTTAACGAATATGATCGCTGCACGTTTTACGAAAGTCAGCTTCATCCAAGTCGACAGAGAAAATTATTGCAATTTGTTCTTCCGTAAAGCCACGAGCAAGCAAGTCGGTTTTCGAATAGCTTACTAAATTTTTTTTTCATATATAAACGATCACAACAGTAACAACGAGGGCTTGGGCCATTAGCAATTGATTTAAAGAAACGTTCTTCGACTTTGAGCCACTGTTTCTCATGAGAGTAGTCGTTCAAATCGGAAGGAGTATTGTTCAAGAAGCAATGGGAGCAGGAAGGAGTAACTGAAGAGGACGAATTAAAAGTAACCTTGAGAGGACAGGAACAGGAGGAGTAAAGAGAAAGAGTTTGAACACATTTCGTGTGTTTAATATTGTCATCGTGAGGGTTGATAGCCTGTTGACGCTTGAGAGTTCGACGCTCCCGTTGAAGGGCATTTTGGCGGGCACCAGTTTCAGGCTTCGAACGGGCTATTCTTTTCCTTTCCCGATCATGCGCTTTAACACTGATACAATCTCATCACTTCAATTTTCCGGCGCTTAGATTCAATACGTTCTGACTCAGTTGGTTTCCTTTTTGGCATAACTTTATTTCGGATCGGATACCCATGGGTAATAATGTAAAATTGTTTTAAGAGATCGTCTGGTGAAAGCAAAGACAATTTGATTTCAAAGTAAAAATTACATTTTTTAAGAAAAAAAAAAAAATTGTAATTTTATAGTTTTTATATTTTTTTTTTTACGATTGCTGCTATGCGTTTCATTCTTACATTAAATTCTAAATATGATGGGTAAATTGTATATCAGCCCAGCCGAATTTTTACTTAATTTTGAATAAGTTACCTGTTTCTATTCTTTTTCTTTTTTTTTTACTTAAATTGGTGTGTCTAACCCCAATGTCAGCAGGCAGATATCCCATGAGTAATCTACTCATGGATGGAGGGAAAGGGGACAGCTTCTATTGTGATGCAGAACTACTCTTGGGTAGAAGTCTGACTTGGCTCCGAGTCGCCGAAGAAGGTGGATAGTACCTTCTGGTAGGACTTTTAGAGGGAATTATCCCGCATTTGCGTATCGTATGGGAAAACCCCGGAAAACCCCCCCCCAGGTAGTCTGACAAGATGCTGAACGTCACACACGCCATCGAGTCTGTTCGTTTTTTGAAACAGTATCTACAAAAAAGCAAGGGGGATTGAATCTCAGGCCTAATGCTCACCAGCCACGAGCTGGGCTTTTTATTTATATTCGTCATTATTTGCTGTGTATGATTAAAAATCCAGTATTTGGAAATGCGTTTTCAGTATAGATTAATTGTGGAAAAAAGGTCAAAATAACATTAATATGATAAACAATTATTATTCGAAAACTCCTTTATCTTCCCTTACGAGCGTAATCAAAAACCGACACTATCTGGAGTGGAAATTTTCTTACCCAGCAAAAGTGCGTGTTTTGAATTCTCATTCCTAACTGAAATAAATCTATTTGGTGAGCAATGTCACTCGTTTTTCAAGCATTCAAATGTAGACGCGGCTTCCCACAACTTAAATGTGTCATTCAATTTTTTTTTTTTTTTAATTTTGAAACATTCTTAATTTTTACTATGCACTTCAATAACTGTTTCATCAAAGATACGGAAAACATTCTCTTATATCGTACAGACATAAGTATTATTTGTTTATTTTCATAATATCTATTTTATATTATTTATATAATTCATAAAAAGTTTTAGTTTACTTGATTTTGACGTTAAATACAATTAATTCTATTTACATGCCGGACTTGTGGCAACGCGTGCCACTGGTAAGCAACAGGCCGGAGGTTCAATCCGCTGTCGACTTTGCTGTAGTCACTGTTTCAAAAACAAGATGGCGGTGATGTTCAGCACCTTGGCTGGTGAGTCGGACTACCTGGCAGGTGTTTTCCGGGTTTTCTCCCATACTATATGCAAATGCGTGTAATTCCCCTTAAAAGTCCTCTTGGAAAGTACTACCCTCCTTCTTTAGCTGACGAAAATACGTAGAAGAAATGAATTCGTCAAACACCGGGTCCTTTTAGTTGTTCACAAATGTTGTTAAGTTGTTCAGCTCTCTTGAATTAATTCTTGACTATTTTATTACACATACTAAGAATATTAAAAACTTTGTACAATATTTACAAATTAATAGTAATGTCACACATTCTAATCTCTAATGCCATAAAACTTAATTTCTCTCAATATACCTCTCACACTTCTAAGATTACCACTCTCTCGCTTTCCAAGCACGCTCTCAAACTAGTACTTCTTTCGCCCAATTAACTTGCCTTCGCAGCGCCCTCTAACGATCATTCATTCATCTTTTTCCCACATAAGCAACACGGAGCCAAGTCAGATTTCTACCTACGGGTGCTCTATCACAACAGAAGCTGCCTTACCTTCCTTTCATGAGACCACACAGGTTCATGGACTTGGTCTAGATGTTACTGTCTACCAAGTGGGATTAGAAATCAAAATTTTTTTTACGGTTATTATTGAAAACGTAATATATTTGAAAGAATATTAACTATGATAATACTTTTTTTTTAACCGTTTGAATTTAACAGTTTGGGAAAAAAAATAATTGGTCATATATTTGTATTATTAGTTTGTAGTAAGATAATATAAAAATTCAATGATTTGCAACAAAATGGCTATTTTAGATATTTTATATAAAACAAATTAAATTCCTTTGTAATCTTTTTAAATGTTATTTAATGTATTTTACAGATAATTATAAATATTAAAATAAATGGTCCCTAAAAATAAAACAACATTATATTAATTTTTATGAACACAAAAAATTTGTAGTAAATTATTCAATTTTCTTAAGCAAATTAAAATTGAATCAAAATTCAAATATTTGATAATTTTTTTTATTTAGCGTTTTCAATGAATAACGTTCATTTTATTACAAAAAATATTAATATAATGCTTTTAAAATTGTTTGATAAATATGTGAAATGAAATATATATATATAATATTTTGCAAAAAAGGTCTCAAATTTACTGAAAAAAAAAATTTTTTTTTTGTCCATTAGAAATAAATACCTATATTATAAACGAATACCGAGAAAATCCGTTTATAAAAAGTTCCCCATAAATCCCTTTAATAAAAAAATAAATAAATAAAAACTCCAGTTTTAACAATTTTTTTTTTTTTCAGAATTTTTTTTTTTTTTTAGTAACAGATATATGAAAGTGAAGTTCTTTCTAATTGAAATTTACTATTACATTTCTTCGATATATTCTGAACAAATTATCAAAAAAATCTAAAATATTTAAATTAAAAAATTATTTTAATTTAATCAAAGAAATCAGTGATAGTGAAGAATAACATTTCATCAAATACCACAATTTATCTCCAAATATATATATATTTAGATAAATTGTTTAAATTATTAGCGACATCTGGTGATCCATAATCAAAAATTAAATTTGACTCCTATTTAAAAATTCCCTTAAATTATTGCAGTTAAATAATTATGTTGTACAGAAATCTTATTCTAACTCCTTTCCTCAATTCAAAATACATTTGTTCATCGAAAGAAAAGCAACTGCAAGACTAATATTTATGTTTCTAACTTATTTTAATGTAAATTTCTTTCAACATGTGTCATTACAAGATGGCGGTAGTTAAGCGGGGAAGCCACAGGTTCAACAGAACAATTTTCAAGGCCATCTATAAATCTAGAATCTACCTATAACGACATCTAGTGATTAAAATCGAAAACTACTATTTTTTTCTCCTTTATAAATTTCCAAATAACTTTATAAACATGGTATAGTTATTTTGCAAGAGGAAAATAACGATGTTTTCAAAATATTAAAATAAAAAATATGATTAAAATTCTTTGATACAAATTGAATTAGGGAGACTGATTTCATCAGATCCATCACCGATTTTCATGATAAATTTTCATTTGTCTTTTGCACTGTTAGTGACATCTAGTGGTCAATAATGAAAACTACTATAATTCTAACTAAACTACTATACTAATTCTACTACAATAATTTTTGACGAATGCTTCTACAATAATTACGATAGATAAGAAATAATTTCTGGAATTTAACAACCTTTCAGAATGGAGGACGCGATTTATTTTCTTGTATTTCTATTTCTGTAACTTAAAATTATTAAATCGATTTTAATTAATCTTTGTATTCCAGATGGGATTCGATTATAACTCAGATAAAATTATCATTTTTTTAAATAGTAATTTGCTGTATCTGTATGTTTCTCAATGAAATACATTCGATTTATTGTTTCGCTATATATTTTTCTACTAATATTAATTGAATCCCGAAAATGTTTTTTTAGGAACATATTACATATCAAAACTTTATCATTTTGAAGGAGTTCTGAAACTATTTCTCCATAGTTCTCAGCTTTACTATTGCCAAGTAATTCAGTTACGACCGGGGCCGGATTTTCCTATAGGCTAACTAGACTTCAACCTAGGGCCTCAAGATCAAGAGGGGCCTACATTCAAATTGTTAGCAAAATTAGAATTGCACTATTCTAAAAACAGTAAACACTGAATAGAAAATAAAAAGAGATTCTGCACACATAACTAATAAACAAACATAAAAATGCAATGCGAATTATTATGAAATAAATTTATCTGAATTGAATTTGCTTTAATCTTCAATGTATTGACTATATTTAATTTAATTTGATAGAAAATATGATAGTTTTTATTGCATATTTTATTTTCGTAGTCAAAGATTTTTATTATTTGAATTTTGTTTCTTTGTAAATGTTGTGTGTTATGTTTGATTAGTTATTGTTACAACTACTATATATGGTGCTGAGAATTAATGTCCAAATAAGTGTTCTCGACTTTTTTTTTTATTATCCGTGCCACATTTTTTTTAAAAAGATTAGTACCCATAACAACATGTTTCATTTAACATATTGATATATATCACTGTAATGATGTATTTTATTATCTCTCATGTAATTTTCAAACTTAAAAAATGGGAGGTGAAAGGGCCTCATAAGTGGAATAGCCTAGGGCCTCTTTTCATCTAAATCCGGCCCTGGTTACGACCTTATAAAAAGAATTTCATGTGTCTTTTTCAACCCAATTCAAACTTTTCTCAAAGTCAAGGTTGTTCATAACTTTCCTTATTTATGGGCAAACAATTATATCCTCTTTTATTTTAGCCTCACTGATTCCAGGGAATTTGTTCTTTATGTACAGGAAACATGGGTCACTTTTATCCATCGCCTTAGCAAAATGTTTCATCAATCCGAGTTTGATGTGCAAGGGAGGAAGAAATATGTAATCAGGACTTAAAAGGGGTTGAAAAGTTAACTTTTTTTTTTTTGTCCAGATATCAGATTTCATTTATGCCATTGCTTCTTGACAAAAGAATTTTTGCGATATATGCTATCCCACTTGAATTAAATTAATAAAATTTAGTGTATTCTTATTGTAGAACTAACAAAAGTGCTAAAGCTTTCAAATGGCCCCACATATTCCAAGAATACTGTTGGTATTGCATCTTCGATAGTAAATTCTTCATGTAGTCATATCTTTTTTCATATGAGCTGCATAGGCAAGGCCGGATTTTCCTATAGGCTAACCAGACTTCAGCCTAGGGCCTCAAGATCAAGAGGGCCTACATTCAAATCATTAGCAAAATTAGAATTACACTATTCAAAAAACAGTAAAAATTAAAATACTGAATCGAAAATAAGGAGAAATTCTACACATACGACTAATAAACAAACATAAAAATGTATTGTTTAAGATCAACGCGTTCGGCTCATTGGGTCTGTTCGTTTGTATATACTAGATTGCACCAAAGCATAGTTTATACATTCACTGATCGCTATGGCAAATATTGACTTGCCTTATGCTACTAAGCTCTGGTTTGTTCTTGCATAAATAAAGTGCAGATTGGAACGGACAAACGATACTTGACTATACGATGTATTACAATTTGATATTTTCTTTTTTGTGATCTGGATTTTGTTTGAATAAAGATCCATTTTTTATTTAATTTAAAACTTAAAATTCATACTTAGACTTTAAATGCGAATTATTATGAAACAAATTTATCTGAATTGAATTTGCTTTAATCTTCAATGTATTGAATATATTTAATTTAATTTGATAAAAAATATGATAACTTTTATTGCATATGGGGAGGTGAAAGGGCCTCATAAATGGAATAGCCTAGGGTTTCTTTTCATCTAAATCCGGGCCTGTGCATAGGCAAGAGGAATCGAAGGTTTCTTATTTCCAATATAAAGAAACAAGGTTTTTAAATTGAATTTAGAGGAATTTATAAACAACCTCGATTCCTTAGGATCAAAATTGTCTTCTAACTCACTCAGTAAGAAATCAACATCAATACAATACATTAAATTGCCGTCTGTGGAGAACAAACATTAGAAGACTGGTTCCAGTAGATGACTAGACGAAAGTGAAGTTAATTTCTCAAAGGAGATTCCAACCCTTTAGTCTGGAAGCCATAAATTCATTAACAAATTTAAATCAAAATTGAACTAGATCAATGAGTTCAGATGGATTGATTTTATGGTTTCGACATTCCATCGTAATCTAGGTTTTGAATGTCATTTTCTTTTTCTGGATTTAATTGTAAATCTTAATTTTCTAGAGTTTTCTGAATGTAAACTCCAATTTTCAGGTGGCCCTGGGATTGAAAAGTCGTCGCTATGAGGAATCGGACTGATAGTTGAAAGGAGATTGGGATATTAAACGATCTTCTTGTTCTTGCTTATTATTTCAACAACTTTTGGATCGCGGAAATAACAATCCAGAATGGTCCTTTGGTTCCTTCCATACTTTTTTAATTGCAAATGGCATATGTTACGACTTTCTGTTGAGCCAACTACTTAATAGTGTTAATAAAGACGTACAGCAAATATGAGGGGACCAAGGATTTATCCTGATCATCGATTTGACACCCAGATAAAGATCATATGCCTCTTTATTCATTTCCTTCTATTAGCCAACAAGACACTTTGCTATCTGCGAATTATATATATTTTCAATATACGTAAAATTGAAACACTGAGTCAGTGGGGGCAACTTTTGTAATTATATCAACTTTACTGTAGCAAAGTATATAACAGACAGCTATCAAATCAAGCCCCAAAACTTCCATTACTCGAAGTTTCAACCCTCTATAAGTCGAAATAGTTAGTCAATCCCCACAAGCCATTTTGGTATATATTTTCCCTCCGTAACTAAAAATAAAAAAAAAAATAAAAATAATAATAATAATAATAATAATAATTGGACCTCTGTGCTCGAACTTTAGCAATGTTTGATTTTACAATTTTTTTTTTTTCAACCTTTACAACTCGATCATTTGAAACTAATTACCCCTATAGCTCGAAGAAAAATAAGTTACCGACTTGAAAGATTTGCCGACAATGCACGCCATTGTTTCTTAGAAAATAATGTATGGTTATATAGTAAATAGAATAACCAATTCTATGAAATATTCTTATTATAATTCTTATTATTGCTATTGATTTCATTTGAACTCTATCGATAGATAAAGAACGATCGAATTGTCTAAAGCAAAAAAAATAAATAAATAAATAAATAATAACTGACTTTTTTAATTCATAATATTTTTAACTTTAAGGTTTTTCGGAATTATTTTGATTTTTTATTGTAGTACATAATATAACTTGTAAATTGCAAATAAACATGTTTATTACCTCTGTAACTTGAATTTTTATTTATTTTACCTCTCTAACTCAAAACAAGTTAGAAAGAATCTAGACCTCTACAAGTCGAATATTTCCTTACAAAATCCGCGTCAGTCGAAATCCTTCATAAGTCGAAAACTCTATAACTCGAATTATTTGGCGTCTCCCTTGAAGTTCGACTTACAGAGATTCTACTATCAGATGTTACGCTCACTCCCAACTTAATCGCCAATTTATATAAATATCGTCCTTTCTGCCTTTGCTTAAAAAGAACATGGTTCTTAAAAAAAACACCCGGTTGCTCTTATTAACAAAAAAACATAAATGTTTGTAATAAATGACAATATACTTTTTACCCTAAAAAAATATCTGGTACTAAACGAATCCCAAAATTAAAATTATCAAATCAGTTCCAACATAAATAAATCAATATGCATTATTTATAGGGAAAATGTGAGCTAATAGAAGGAATTGAAAAAAAAAAAAAAAAAACGGTTGCTCTTATTAACAAAAAACAACAAAAATGTTTGTAATAAATGGTAATATACTTTTTACCCTAAAAAACATATCTGGTACTAAACGTACTTAAAATTATCAAATCAATTCCAACATAAATAAATCAATATGCATTTTTTATATTATTATCAATAAGGTTAACAAATAATTAGCATTATATAAGAACTTATAAAAAAAAATCAGAATCCAATGTATTGATAACAACAATGGACCTACAAAAATATCATGCAAGAATACAGATAAAAAAAAAAAAAAATTCCAACAGATATAAGAATAATAATTCTTTCAATTTTAAAACACTGGCATTTTTCTTTTGTATTTTCTCTGATGAGAAATTAATCCTCTTCCCTGATGCAATTAAATTCTAAATTCTTCAACAACTAAAATTGTAATGTTATTCCAATTTTAGTTTACAGTAAAATCCTGGTGTGTTCGTTTTTCTCGGATGAGAAATTAAAAGTTGTTCACGGATAGAACACAAGAAAATTAAAAATATAACACATTAAACATCAAAATTTTACATTAAATTGACGTACAATGTGGGAGCATATATTTTTAAGAAGAAAAATGACCTCTCACCTGTCAATCCCTGCAATTTCGAATCCTTTTCGCCTTCGCCAGTACTGATTTTGGCTGGATATGGGTGTATTCGCCTTTAAAGACGTAATGGCGTTTGTTAAATTCTACATAATCTGCAACTTTAACTTTTACGAATGTAGATTTTTTTTCTTCCGAAAAACGGTGAACATAAGTTGAATAGGATTACTGAAATGTTAGAATTGAGCTGAGATACTGACATAAACATATAATTTTTTTGATATTGACAAAAGCATACAATTTTTACAAAGCAAACAATGACTACAACACCAAGTATAAACTACAACTAACAGATTTATAATTTTTAAAACAATGGAACATTCTACAGTTGCCATACATCTCGAGTAAAATTTATTTAAACATTTTTTTTTTCTCTCCACGAGCTGTTCTCTATATAGTTCTCGTGGGAATGCATGGCGGATTCTTACAGCCAAGTTACTCTATCTGAATGCGCATAAACATTTTTAACCTTCCCAGAGATCGGAGCCTGATAGCCCAGTGGCTCTGGTGCTCGGAACCACAGATATCGGGTTCGAGTGTCGGCAGTGCCGGGGATGTTTGTAGTGATTTGGAATCCACTTTAAAGCGTAGGTCCAAGTCTAATAGGACCGTAGAGTGTTGTGAGGGGTAGTGTTATTCCCGTCCATAGCATATCTTCATGCTACACGTGTCCCCCTGTGTAGTACTAAATGAGTAACAGAGGTGCAACCCTTGCTTTTGGCATAAAGATTAACTGTCTCTGTATTGCCAGCTGCATTAGAACAACTTTTCCAAAGACTAACGCATTTAGAATTCTTTGTACCAAGCACTGATGATGCATAGCTTCTTCCACTTATGAGATGAGAATGAGCTTTACAAATGAGTCAGTAATCAGTTAATTGATTCGCTAAACGATTTACATTAAAAAAAAAAAAATTATACAATTCTTAAGGTGATATTTGAGATTAGTTGCTGGCCACTGGCGATTTCGCAGTATCAATGGGGAAAAATTCATCTTAACCCTTTTATCAGGATTTGAAATATTGAATAAGAATTTAAGTTTTTTTAAAAAATTAATGATACGGAAATGAAACATAGTTTTTTTTTTTTTTTTAAAGAAAACTAAGAAAAAATTTTAAAAAAAAAAAAAAAATGAAAATCAATAAACTTCTAAAACGTCAGTACAATTCAGAAAAAATACAGATAATTAGATCTACGCGGAATCAAAAAGTACGTGAAATGAGCTGTTGCTAAATGGAGCGGGAAATTAAGAGATGAGGCACCACTTACCTGAGGGGGGAGCTTGCTCGTCATTAGTTAGATGGTAAAGCAAGTGAACTTATTTCGTTTTCTTGTCGAAAACCCCTTGAAGATCTAATTTTTCAACCTAACACTGCACTGTAGTAATCGGTTGCAGACATTTTCTATTCCTCCAAGCGAGTTGAAAATTAAAGAAAATTCCTGCAGGACGAAGAAAGTCTATGAGATGAAATGGAATCTTCAACTGATCTGGTCTGGGCGTTTGGACCGGCAAACAGCTTGGCTGTTAAGTGCTGTAAAAAGAAAATTTAACGGGAATTTAAAGGGAGTTGCAACTAGAATTGCGAGAGAGGTCTTGAATTGAAATATCTTTTTATAGGAACTTGTCGTTTTGGTAATGATTTGTTAGGAGAGTTTGGGAATTTGGTACAGCATCTCCAAGGTAATAGGTCTATCTTTTCTTTCCACAATATATGCAGGTTGGATTTTCAATCAATCTAACCACAGGACAATCTTTGAAGAAGTATAGTTTCCTGCACTTTATTCAGTTTTTTTTAGTATTGCAAATTACAACTTCCATGACGGAAGTTTTTTTTTTTGTTCTAATGCAGCTGGCAAACAGATAGCTTAGTCTTGGATGCCTTAAGGCAAGCGCTGCACAGACGTTACTCACTTTGCATTACCCAGGGGGCGCGTGGGACTTGAAGATACGGACGCGGAGTAACAATGCCCCCGCAACGCTCTACGATCCTATTAGGACCGGGACCTACGGTTTAAAGTGGCTTTCGAACCACTACAAACATCCATGGCATCGCCGAGACTCGAACCCGAAACCTGTGGTACCGAGCGCTAGCCACTCGGCCATTCAGGCCCCTTCATGTTGGAAGTAGTTACACGAAAAACATCGAGAGGCCCCAAGTAATTGCCTTCTTAGCAATTGAACCGATCAAAGAACTAGAATGATTTTAAAGATTTTTTAATTGGTGTCATATCTCCGTAGAACAATTTGCCATATCGGGCTAAATTTCTCGTTTTTGTTCTCCAGTTGAGCAACTTTTGGAGTTGTGTGCTTCATCTGGTAGAGGAAGTCTTCAATTTCAGCAATGCTGGCGTCTGTAGGCAATCTTTTGACTATATGGATCGGCCTGTTGATTTAGACGTTATTTGGAGGTTGATTTCCTTCTCTCTGAGTAAGGCAATCAGGGCTTGATGTCGTAGTTCAGTGCTAGGAAATCATTTCAGATAATCAGAGAGTTTCACTGACACTTGACTTTTAAATTCTTCCTCAAATAGTTGTAAAATATCCTTGATGTTGTCGTCAAGAAGGACAATTACTGGTGGCATTCTAACGGAGAGACTAGTGGAGACTGGTGGCATTCTAACGGAGAGACTAGTGGAGACTGGTGGCATTCTAACGATAGAAGGATCCTTGGCCGTGATTATTTTACCTTCTGTAAGTTGAGAGAAGCTATTTGCAGTTGGTACTGGGTCCGGAATCTTTGCTGAAAATGACTTTTTTGGATTTCGCGATACGTGTTTTCTTTGGGGAGGGAGCAGGTGAAACCTTCTTCATTAATGCCAGAGAATTTCACTGGACAAATTCTGTTACCAACTCCACCACAACAATCTATCATTTGAATAAAAAAAAACATGACAGTACTCACAGATTCGCATTGCAATTCTAATCTGGTAATCACTGCAGTCTTTGGTTTACTAAAACTAACAGACTTGACTTTACAATTAACAAGCATGCTAAATGAACTCTAAACTCAACAAATCCCTATTATTAACATTCAGCAAAGCCGCCTAAACCATTCTTTGATAAGCTTTAGTTGGAGCGCTAATGATATCAGGAGAAAAATCAGTGAGTTTTGCAGCTTTATCCAAGACCATAGATATCATATTATCGTCATTCAAAAGACCCATTTGGGTCTCAGTAACACCATAAAAATTCAAAACTACATAATTTAAGATCTATTTCATTCATAGAAGTGGAGTCATAGCAATTTGTGTACACAAAAATTTAATTCACCATTCTTGCACTTTCTAACAACTTCCTTTGAAAACTCTTCAATAGTATTAACCAATAGAAATGAAGCCAAATGTAATTATTTCAAACATCTGCTGCCATTCCCCAGTTGGTAAAAGTATTTAATCGGAATACTTCTCTTTCTACCCAGTTCCCAACTGGTTCCTTTTTCAAGCTTCCATCAATTCCACTAAAGAGGCAATCTTTCCATAATTAACACTCCAATCATTGACTACAATACGAATGAAATATTAATTTCATTAATCAATTTTTCTAGTAATTCACGAGAAAGGAAGACTACTCATCACAAGTAAGTTTTTCTAGTAATTCACGAGAAAGGAACACTACTCATCACAAGTTCCAGCTAGTAATTTAATCAAAGAGAACAGATTCAGGAAGTTATGACAGTAAACAAGATTTTCTGCTTTTAAAGACCAGATGAACACTTTCCAAAATATCATCAAGAAATTTCAACAATAAACGATGGGAAGAGTTTTTAGCTGGTTTCAACCCAAGATAACTGTCTCAACCGCTACTTCACTAAGGAAAGCAGAAAAATCCTCCCCTACTTTGAAGCAGCGGTATAATTTTCATTCGTCTTAATAAAGATAATTCCTTTGCCGATTAACTTGGAACTTTCCCTCCATAAAAACGCAGAACTTATAATGACCATCATATTGAAGAAGCCATAGATTCTACGACGACATTTATCAGCAAAATCAATCTTTTTCCAATAGTATCTTGGACATAGAAATCATTTAATAGTAAACATAATCAATTTTAAATCATAAATATAATTTAAAATTTCTCTGGTACAGCATATTCTATCAATAATCGTTCATAATCCTGCGATATTCAACTATAAAAACTAGCTTCTCTTTCTATCCAGTTCCATATGCTAACCATTACCAACTGATAATCCTCCATTAATCAGTCCAAACAATATCAAGATCATCATTTGTAAACTAAATGTCAGGAAATCATCAGATTCTGACAAGATACCAAATAAAGCTCTGTCTAACTTAAGCTATCACACATCTCACTAAACTTTTCAATAAATACTTAATACTGCATCATTTCCCAACTTTATGGAAGCATGCCTTCATCATTACGATTCCCAAGCCAGATCAAGATCACAAATTCCCTCAAAATTTCAGACCGATAAGTCTCCTAAGTTGCGTGGCTTAAGTTCTTGGAAAAATAATCCATCAATGAATTTTCAAGCATAGTGTTGATGGAGACGTTTTCCCAGTGGAGCAATATGAATATCGGCCTTCACCATTCTACTTCATATCAACTACAAGTTGCTAACATAATAACAGAAGAAATTAACCACAAGCTCATCACGGGACGGATATAATAAGTTTGAATATAAAATTACCAATTCTTGGAATCGAATGTTTTTACAGCATCAAGAAATATAACTCAATATGTGTCAAGATTTTCAATATGACTTGTTTATCAGTCGTTCTAAATATTGGTGGAAAATGGGATTTATTAAGGAATTCAAATTGATGTAGGTTTATTCTGTTTTGAGCATGACATAGTTGCAACTTTGCTGATCAATGATTTTATTAAGTAACTGTAACAGAGTACTGTGTTTTGTTTTGCTAACAGCTAATTTGAGTGAATCTAAAAATGTACTTGATGAATTTTATTAGTATTGGACAAGTCCCCTTTTTTTTTATCCCCTCATTTCTGAAAAAAGGTTAATTACTGGCATTGAAGAAAAGAGCTAAAATGCTAATGATTGTAGGGTGGCTTTGGAATTGTAATTTAAGGCTATATATATATATATCCTTTTTTCGTTTGTGTAAGTAGTTTCATTTTTGAGTTAAATTCAATACCTTTTCACAGGTTTTCATACTGAGTTATTCTCTACCTCACAATATTAAATGGTTTTTCTTTTCTCTAAGATTGATAATAAAAATGAATTTTTTGTGTTAAAATTTCTTACTTTCTTTACTTCTTTTCTTACTTAGATGAATAATTTAGGGAGTGCTTTTCATGTCAATGTTGTACATCTATCCATGTTTGCCTCTGCAATAGCATTTATGAATAAACACTTTTTAATTGCTGTGATGTGTTGATCAGGGGCGATTGAAATTTTAACTTATGCCAAATCTGCAGAAACAAAGCATGCAACAATTTAGACAAGCCTTTCTAGCTTACTTGCAACATACAATTTAAAGAAAGCATTGAATGTTCATCTTAATATGTAGCATTTTATCACTGCCAATAGAAATCATAAATATAAGCATATTAATTTCAGAGATAGACGAAATATTATTGTAAAAGATGGTGATGTTCAAAATGTGAAACATGGAAATTTTCTGAACTGGTAACTGAATACCATCCCCCTAGTTGTCGGTATGATAGTTATCAAATAAGAAATAATTATGATACCTTGATTAGAAATGAAGTCATTAATATTTTATACAGAAATAGGACTGAATGGTTGACAGACACTTGAGAGTTTATCTGATGCTATAATTCGTTCAACTGCTGTTTGATATTTTTTAATGTTAATTCACTAGTCTCTTAAAACTTTCCCTCAGTTTGAAATGTAATTGAAAATACTATTTGTTATAATTACTGATAACTATTGCTAGCACAAATTCTGCATTCTTAGTTTTATTACAATATTATTCAATGCTGATTGTTTCAGAGTTTCAAAATTTTCTTTAGATATATTATTAATCATGTTCGGGTGCTTAAAAGTTTCAATAAAGAATATGCTATTGATTAAGTTCGTAAACTATACATTATTACAGATACTTTCCTAGTCCTTGAGAAAACCGATCATTTTATTTCATTAATTCTATGCATGTTTCAGGAATCTAAAATTCGTACAAAAGATTTGAATAATTTCACCTTCTAAATATTATGCACATAGTACAAAGCAAGTGGATATTAACTAATATAATTTTCAACAATCAGACCAGACGGACAAACTATTCATGTTATATTGTTATTATGGAAAAGGAACATGCAAGTCAAATTGACAAATTGGTTATTTCATAGAAAGAAGTTGGTTGAACTGCAAGATTTTTACTTTAAGGCAAGTTTTGAATTATTTTGATTTCTTTGCTATAACTACAACTGAGAACAGCTTTTCAAGCTGAATGGAAAAACAAAGTTTAGAAGTAGCCTTATTTCTAAATTTTTTTAATAATACATTTAGATTTCACAAATAAAAAAGATGGAAGTTAGAAAATGACCTTACTTCCCTGTTGCAAATAAAAAAACATTCATTTGCAAATCATAATTTTTAAGGATTAAAAACTAGTTTGACATAAGAATTGCCATTAATCTTCTTAATGATTGATTTCATTGTATAATAAAAATGATGCAAAATTTACTTAATACTTTTACAGCTTAAAAACAAATTTTAAATGCCACCCCCCCACAATAATAAAAAAAAATTTTAAGTCATTATATATATACATATATATTGAAATTTATATAGGAGTTAGGTAGCATATTTTTTTTTTTTCTTTTGAAAGAATAGATAATATCAATTTAATCTACCATTTTTCATATAAAATTAGATTTTTTTATGATGCATATTATTTCAAATGCATTTATTTATTGTTTAATTTTTTAAATACAATCTTACTTCACGAGCCAATGAATATACTTAATGATTGTCAGCACATCAATGTAATAATATCTCGTGACAGATATTAATGGGGTTATATTTTACTTGAATGAAATTTAGAGGACAAAAAATTATCTATAAATATGAAAGTGTGTAAAATCTTAATTTGGATAAAATATACAGAGAAACACGTTCAACAGATGACTATTTAACAATTTTATTATCTGGGAAAATAGATAGCAAGTCTAATATAATTCTTTCTGCAAGCAACATTTAAATATCAGCAATTATATTATTTTTTACTATGACAACAAAAACATACAATACCTCACATTTTAAATGTCAAAAATCATGTTTTCATAGAAAATATGCTTTTTTTATATGATTGCAAGACATAACTTTTTTTTTTTTTTTTCAATTAAGTATGAATAAAAATTAATTTACAAACTTCCTTTTCGGCAAGGTTTATTTATTTACATAAGATTATTAACTGTATACAATGTATTACGATTACAAAGATGCATCGATTATCAAAACCGATAAAATACAGAATAAACGTACACTGTTTTCTTAAAACTCTTTTATTAACAGAGCCATTAAGCCTCAGTGAAGGACTAACACTTTGTCCAAACTTAAGAGTTCTTTACAAAAAAATTTCAGACCAACCTGACAGAATATGCATTACCTAACTACAGAATGATAGTGGGTAGCAGAAAATGCAGATGCACAGGTCATTTTTTTTTTTCTTTTGGCATCATCTAGTAGTTGTATCAACAACATGATAGATAAACAATTTTCACAAGTGCACTCGGTTGAATACACAAAAAAATTAAGTCGTCAATGAAGGAGGGAAAACAAGCTTCTGTTACATATCAATTTAGCATGTGAAAAACCAAAGGGAGGAGGGAAAAGACTCAAAAGGGAAAGTATTAAAATTGACATAAAAAACATAAGACACATAAAAAAAAAAAACTGAAAAGTTGATTTATCACAAAAACTTCACAATTGGGATGGCCATTCTATTTGGGAGCAGCCTTTTGGAAGTCTGCACTAAAAAATAGTTATTGCATAGTTGTTGTACACAGCTGGTCCCAATGAGCCATCTCCCATGCAAGATTGAAGGGCAGCATTATGACTTCTGGCCCTCACTTTAATACTGTCGTGATGATGCAAGGTGGAAGCTTTGATTAGTGAATTAGGTGAAGACCTGTCAGGCCACAGCTTGTTTCGTTTACAATTCATGGCAAATAATAAAAAAAAAGAACAAAATTTTAATATTTAAGTGTTTCCAGAAAGGAAAGTCCGCTGCCACTGCCAAAGTTCGAGATGAATTATTAACATAATAGATGAAACTTCATATACGTCTTCATGTTGTCTACTGTTGTGTTTCTTGTTGCTGGCTTTGCTGCTGAGAGGACTGTGTCCTGTAGTTTCCTCGACCATTACGGTTACCATTTCCACCTCGCCCTGAAAGATAACATATTACAATATAGATATATTCTGACTACTGATTCAAAAGAAAATGCCATTTATGGGAGATTTTAATTGCAATATAAAAAGAATTTTAATTTTTATTTAAAAGAAAAGCCAGATAAAATGAATGTCAATGTGGAGGTTTTTTTTTTTTTTTTTTCTCATCTTTCAAAGGAGCCTTAGTGTTGCATCTGTCTGACTAGCACCCCTAACAATCGATTTATCAGTTAAACTGGATGATTATCGTTATAAGTTATCTGTGGTCAAACTATATTTTGAAACACTACAACAAACATTTATTTAAATAAAGAATTTTAATAGAAATGAATTCTGTATTTGATAAATCATTGAGACTGGTGATCTACCATTGCTGAATTTTATACAACTGTAACAGCAACAACAACAAAAAAAAAAAAAAAAAAAAAACATCTTAGAAATGACTGTTTATCCTTAAGTCACAAAAGATGTTAGTTTATTAACAGAAAACATAAATAATGTTGGAGTTGCATTAGTAGATGTAGGCGTAGGAATAGAGTAATAATTGTGAGAACTATATATTTTACGAACTGCATGAAACAATGAGCAAAACAATTTTCAGATTTTTTGATTTGCAAAACAGTTACACTTCTTCAGGAAAGACTGGGAGGAAGGCATTAGTGCCTTTTTTGCAGAATTGCAATATAAAATTTGAAAAGTGCTATTCTACTTAATATGTTGCATTTTACCATTTTCAAAACAGATAGCTTTCAATTTTCAGAAATTGTGGAATGCAGTTATCTTGGTGCAATATTTTGTTAATGGAAGTTTTGGAAGAAAAAGAAGTTCAAGGAAAGAAAAAAAAAAAAAAAAAAAAAAATTAAAATAATGTTTTCACAAATATTTTTTGATTTGATATTTTGTTCATACTTGGGATATCTATTCTACAATATACGGATTTTCATTCATTTATTTCTTACTATATTTAATCTTAATATGAACACTGCTTAATTTAAAGAATTTTTTTCAATACCAGAAAGGGATGTATTTTTGTGGATTTATGGTAAAAATTAAAACCAAGATGAATAGGCTTCTTTAAAACAAAACTTGCTAAATTCTTTAAATAATAATAAGAAGAAAATTATATAACATCAAACAAAATTTCTGTACTATTTTAGAAAAGCAATATCACTCACCACGGTTATTGCCTCTTCTGTAATTGCCATTGTATCCATTCCTGTCTTGATAATAGTGATTTTGATAACCACCTTGAAAATAAGTTTAAAATTAAGAAAAAATTTCAACGTAAATATTGAAACATTGTATTTGCATGTATTAATATTTTTCATTATTGAGAGAAAAATATCAATTACAAAAATTTTTAGAACTCCAACTTTTATACTAATAAAAGATTTGTGTAATTTTTCAACTAAAAATTTCTTTTTAGATGCAAAAGGCGTTGAAATTTCTTGCCGAATATAAATAAAAAAATAACAAATCTATGCTTTCAATAATTATGTTTTGCACTATATTTTGTTGTCCTTAAAGCTACTTTTACAGAAGTATGATGCTATAAAAGGGATTTAATTTTCAATGGTTCATATTACCTTTTTTAAAAAGAAAGATTAAAATTGATACTAATAATTATTCTATATTTATTTGACTTCCTAAACAGATAATATATAGGTACAGCTATAAAAATATCTGAAAGAATTAAGATTTATTAATTTCCTAATTTATGATAATTAATTACTTGTCAAATTTGATTTAATTTTTATCAGAAGGAAATATAAGTAGTACCAACAATTTAAGAATCATAATTATTTAATATGAAGTTTCATTTCTTCATTCTTAATAGGAAATATACAATTCTTTTAATATGATTAATTTACAACTTTTCCCATACCTCACATTTTTTATGCAACCATAACAAACGACTATCCAACAATTTTATATGAAATAACTTTGCAAAGCCATTAAACCATTAAAAGGGATATTACAATTGCACTCAAATTTAAGGCCTAATTCTTCCAATTTATTTATACTAAAAGGTTTCAGAGAGACACAAAAATCTTGCATTAAAAACTTACCACGTCCATTATGATAATTATTATTCCTTCCTCGGAAGTAGCCATTGTTTCCTCGACCACGTCCTCGCCCCCGGTAACCTCTATGCTGATTGTAACCTATTACAGTTTTAAAATTAAGTGATGATGTAAA
This sequence comes from Caerostris darwini, assembly GCA_021605075.1. Lineage (NCBI taxonomy): Eukaryota > Metazoa > Arthropoda > Arachnida > Araneae > Araneidae > Caerostris > Caerostris darwini. Next base: position 105,141 of record BPLQ01007972.1, on the reverse strand, counting down.
GAGTAATATTCATAATATGTCTAATATTCATAAGTATTCTACATACATATTTTATAAATATGAAAAGAGGTACATAACAATTGTTTTCAATAAATTTGATTTCTATATAAGAACACAGAAGTTAAAAATATTTTAAGCAATAAAAATAAAGACATGTAATCATTTCAAAAATTAAAAACAATTTTCTGGTAATTTGTAATCATCACAATTGCTGGAGATGAAAATTTGGGTCAGTAACATCAGTAAACTGGATTTATTTAAGTGAAAATTCTTCGTAACTTCATTCCATGCCTTTTTCATCTATTGACATACGATGCATTAGCACATGATGCATGGCACACAAATTTTGTCCATTTTAAATCCAGCTCATCCAACAGTTTATGTTTGTCTCACTTTTACATTCCTTATGGTTCTGACAAATTTTTTATTAGCAAAAAACACTTTAAGTTAAAGAATTGATTTTTTTGGAAACCCTTATGCAGCAGCCAATTATCTACAACTTGAAATCCACAAAAAAATTCAATTTCTTTTCCTCTATAACATATACATGCTAATAACAAACATAAATTTCTTTTTAGCTTAAAATAAAAAGCATCCTATTTACCATTTTCATTTCCCTTCTCAATAACATCATTGGAGTTGGGATTAATTTCAGCATCATTTTCAATAGGAGGCTGAAATAATAATTAAAAAATAAATTACATTAATACAAGTTTTGATTTTTCACCAATCAACTGCAAATCAGTTATGCTATTCAATGTAATAAAAATTTATATAATTTTAAGTAATTATCTGTTTTAAAAAAAATTAATATAGGTAAAAAATGTTTTAATTTTAAAATAGATTAAATTGAAAAAAATTAAAAAACCTTATGAAGTATATGATTATGAGAAACGAAAACTATATGATTATAAAATTTAAAAATTAATTTTTCACAGTTAAAAAATGAATTAATTAATACAAGAACTTAAAAAAAATAATGTTTCAAATTTAATATATAATAATATCATTGTAAGGAACAAAGAATTTTTGTTATACATTGTTAATAATACAATATTTAAAAACTGTTACATTTATATTTAAAGACCCAAAAGCAAGAACAAGAGAAAAGAATACAACATAAAAATAAGAACTTAATTTTTTACTTAAAGATAATGTTGTTGTTGTTGCTTATCCCCTTGATTTAGAATCCTAAACCAAGTCCAGTAGATCATGCTGCATCAATAGATCGTAAACTGTCCTCCCCTCATTCAACAGTTGCCTCACAGTGGCACCAATACAATCTATGAGATGAGAGGGAGATGCGATGGTCGAACAATGACAAAGGGCATATGTCTTCTCGTCTCCATTGAAGGTCAAACTCTTAATGTGGCCAGTCCTTAGTCTAGCTAAAACTGTCTGAGCAGGTCTAGGACAGGAGCACTGTATGGACATACCAGGATATTTAGCGGCGTACCATGCATGAATTGGTGGCGACCTCCAAGAGGTATTCACTCTGGCTAAAGTCACGGAATGAACCTCTGAAGCTAACAGATTGGAAGAAGAAGCTTTGGGAAGTTCGCAACCTTCCCTAGCGAGCAGATCAACAATTTCATTTCCGTAGATGCCCACATGGGAGGGAATCCACTGCAAGCACACCGATCCGATCTGGTCCAAAACAGCTAGTTTGGAAACTATATCCTGCCCCAATTTGTCCAAGATGCTTGGCCAATTTTTCAAATACTGTATTGAGCTCTTACTATCAGTCAGAATCCAAACATCAGGTACTTTAAAGTCTAAAGCTAGATTCCGAGCTTCGCTTATAGCAGTTAATTCTGAGCGGAATACTGAGCTGTGGTCCGGGTTTCTAAAACGATATCTAAATTCTCCTGTACATGTCTTCATAAAAATTCCGCTACCTGTTCTTCCAGAGTCAGATTTGCTTCCATCAGTGTAAATAACCAGGGCCCGAGGAGAAATGTTATTGATGATCTCGAGAGCCAAGTGACGCAGCAACTCCGGGTGTTCTTCGTGTTTGATAAATTTCACATTCAAGTCTTCATTAAAAGTTACATTACTAAGTACAGTAGTAGGTGTCAGTAGATTAAAAGGAACACTGGGCTCGACTTCAATATCTGCCAATCCCTGCTTCCATATTAAACCCAAAGGGCTGTCCTTTTTAATCTTTGGTTATTCGTCAGTTCGATAAAAGGTTAGATGATCTGTTATAAGGCTTAAAACTCTTTAGCTTTGCGACGTACGTCGCCATATTTATTTCTCTTCTCAATGAGAGGGGCTGAAGATCAGCCTCATAACAAGCAATATCATTGGGACAACTGTGCCTGAGACCAGTGATAATTCTGGCAGCACTAGATTGTATTCTCTCTAGTTTTTTTAGGTTAGTATTTGCAGCAACTTGATAGATCTGGTAGCCATATTCAAGGATTGGCCTTATAAGAGCAGTATAAGTGATCTTGAGTGTGCCTGCATCGGCTCCCCAATCTCTTCCAGAGATGTATTTTAGTAGCTGAAGCCTTTTCCTTAAAGATAATATTACCCACAATAATGTGCACATAAATTTGATAAATGTCTTCTGGCAATTAATGTTACAAGTAAACATTAATTTAAAAAATTGGGGGGTTTTTTAAAGGATTTTATTTAAACTGAATTATAGTAAAATTTTTAATACAGAAATAAATTTTAAAAATCTCTCACCAATTTATTAAATCTTTAAGTAAATAGATTAGATTAAGAATGCTTAGAATTTAAAGCAGATATTTGCAAATGTTTTTTTTTTTTTTTTTTTTTTACCGGCATCATGAAATATCAGGTAAAACTTTATTCTATATCTTCTGCCTAAATAAATGATTTCACCAACCCTTTATTGGTTGAATCTACAAATTAAAACATAGCAATAAAGCATTGCAACAGTTTCAGACATCGATCTTTTTTAAATTCGAAGTTCCATCAATGATTCCACATTATAAATTAAATTAAGAAATTTTATAAAGTTTTAACCTTTAATATAAGCGGCATCCAAAACATCCTATTATTAGCAATAGAAATCAAAAGTTTTGGTTAAGTAAAACATCAAAGCTTGATAAATGTATGGAATTGCCTCATTATTTGTAACTAAATTAAATAATGTATCACTATAAAGTCTGCTATACTTTTTCAAAATGTAGAATAGCTTGTATAGTAAATTGATTTTTTTTTTTTCCAAGTGAAAAATGTTTAATTTACTGATTAGATAAAATGAAGAGTCATGATATTTATCTGAACTAAATTTTGCTGATATAATCTAATACAATTTTCACACATGATGAGACAGTTACAATAAATGCCATCATGAAATCAGAAAGGCAGCATTTGGGTTTCAATGAGAAATAAAAGTGAAAAAACTGTTGAGACAACTCTAAACTAGCTTTGAGTAGTGAAAATTTATTTAATCCTTTATTATTAACAACTAAAAAACTTATTCAAGAATTTAGATGATATACTGAAAGGAAAAATGTTCAATTAAAAGGATAAAAATTGCCTTCCAGGATTTTATGGCATCTCTCTAGACAAATGCGCTAATTGAGGCCGACTATTATCCTAACATAATTATATATATATATATATATATATATATATATTCATAATTTTAACGAGTCATAATTTTTGCAGTAAGAGTAAATGATCTGCTATAATTCAAGAATTTGTGCACACTCACTTTTTTTTTTATAACTTATCTTGTATCAAGTTAAATTTTTGTATCCACAGTTGATAGCTCAAAATAACATTTTTTTAGAAGAGTTCTTCAATGCCAGAGCATAAATTATTAAAAGATGGATGTCAAAAGAGATAAAATATGCAAAATAGAATAACAGTAAAAAAAAAAAAAAATTATTGTATGTATTTAATAAATAGTAACAAATCTTCTGAAAATATTTGTAATTATGATAACTACAAATTCTAATACAATTACTATGAAAAAAACTTTCCATCTTTACAAGTTTCTACCTTTATTTTGCTTATAAATAAACACATGCTTCACTAAGAATAGATTATTCATTTCTTGTACTTAATTAAGTCTTATAATTTTTTTTTATATGAAAAAAATAAATAAAAAGCATCGAGATGGTTTTTTTTCAATACTTCCAAAAGAGAAAATGATTGCAGATTGTATGCAGAACCATCATTATAATCTACAGATTGCAGGTAAAATGAATAATCAATTATTTAATTGCTTATCTAAAAATAAATACCTGGGGATCAATTATTTCTGGTTTGGCATCTCCTGCAATTGAAGTACCGTTGTCTTGGATGGGGGCATTTACTGGCATATGCATAGGCACAACAGGAGTAGTAGAAGTCATAGGTGCAGGAACCATAGCAATAGGAGCAATATGGTGCGGAAGAGGACCATGATGCATAGTTACTGGAACATAGGCTTGCGGCATAATCATATTCTGCATTACAGCAAAATTTTGATTGGTGAACGTCTGAGTCGGGATGGGATGAGATGGGTCAAAATCATGCTGAACAGAAGTCAAAACTGGGGGACCAGATCGAGGCAAAGAGCTAGGAACTGCAGAAACTTGGCTGACAGGTGCCACTGCAGGTGCTGGGACTTCAGGAGACTCATTTCCATTCACCAGATGTGGGGTGGCTTCTTCTCGTGGTGGAGATTGTTGGTAAGAATTCATGGAAAAGTTAACAGGCTGTGGAGGGGCTATTTGGTGTACAGCCACAACAGCAGGATCCATATGAGGTGCTACAAGAAAAAAAAAATATTGTTTAAAAGTAGCATATATCTGTTGCTTGTTCATAGATAGAGCATTTCCTAATGGACACACTAAGAATCGCATTACAGAGTTAAAAAAAGTGTTACTATTATTTTTTATTTATCAAAATTTTTTCTAAAATATTCATATATTACTTCATATACAATAAAAATGAAAGATTGATATTTTGTCAATACAGCAGTTTGACAATAACTATGTCAAATCATTCTTATACATAATTAAAAATGTTGCATGAATAAACATACAAATCAAACATTTGTGCCACTCATGAAAATTCAACAAGAACAATGGTTCAACTCAACAATAATATGAACAGCAAGACCAACAATGAAATACCATTTTCCCTATATTGTGCAGAACGGTTTTTACAAAATATTTAAAGCTACACACTAGGATTGAACAATCAATCAATATACATTGATTTATGTCTAAAACCAAATAATCGAGTTTATTATTCTTATGGTAATGAAATTCAATTTGTGACATTGAAGTAAATGCGAACATCGAAAAATAAAGTTTCAAACTTGGTGTCAGAGTCAATTGAATCAAAGCTCCATAAGGGAGTAGAAAGATTCACCAGTGAAATGTCAGTTCCCAATATCAAAATAGCCAATATTCGAAATTGGCATAACCATTTTGAAAATATTGTTGGATATATTTGTCGATTTGCAACATTTGTTTGTCAGCACTTCAGCATAATTATTGTCCAGCTAATTTTATCTTCTACTTATTGGACTCAAGTTAGATTTTTTTTAAAGTACCATCTTACCATATTTTTTTATAGTGCCATATTAATAAACTTAAGTAAAAATCATTAAAAAGTCAATTGATTTCTTGCATTGATGTTTCTGAATAAAAACTATCTGCTTGTTTTGCAAAAATATAAATTTATCTTATAGAAACTTATAATATATTGCCATCTCAATTATAATAATCTTTCTACTTGGTTAAGTTTGTATATACAACTAAACATTAATTAATGCTATATAATGATTGATCCTCATTGGTTTTTTTTTTCATTGAAGAAACATTTCATATTTACATAACATTAACTTCTAAAGTACCAGGAAAGGGAGCTTTAAATATAATCCACACCTTTTTTTCCCCTCTCTAAAAAAGCTTACTAGTAATTATATCGATATCACCAACATTTTTTATTCATGTAATCAAATTTAATATATTGATTGACATACATCTTGCTCATTTATTGTGCAAGAAAAAGGTGATACTTCACTGTGAAGTTATCCGGGTAAAACTAAACAATTGTACCTAATTATTTAGCACTAAATGAAGTCTAAATAAGATATACTGCAGTGAAACATGTATTATCAAATGGGGAGGGGGGACAGAATTTGTTTCGAAGAATAAAATAATTTTGTGTTTAAGATAACAAAAGATGAAAGATAAACAAGTAAACTATAATGAACATAAATTCATATTGGAAAATAATCATTAAAAACCATTTTTAAAACATTTGGTGGATAGAAAAGCTTAGACTCCCAATTCATTGTTTGAATATTAAACATATTTTTGAATTGCAAAGTTTTAAATCTATATAAAAAAATATCGCGATATTAAAGGGTGACACATCGGTTTTAGAAATTTCAACATCTTTACAGCCCTGCTAGTCAATGACGTAAGGGTGTTTGTAATTAGCATTAAGTTTTTTGAATTACACATCAAATTCTTGTAAAGTTAACTTTTTTTAGAAAAGACTGGGAATACATAACATGAAATTTTTAGAACTGGAAGCACTAATTTTCACAACATATTCCTTTAAATTTTCAGAGCAAAACCATTCTTGATATACTGTTAACATAACTGAATGATACACACACATTGATTGGTTAAAAATAATGAAACTGCTTTTTAAATAAATGTTTCACAAGTGTAAAAGATTTATTAGAAAGAAAAACTTTTAAAACAAATACTTTATTGCTTTTCTCTTAAAATTCTCAGTTGAATCTTGTAAAATTACCTTAAATTAAGAACTAATAAATTGAATTTAAGTTAGTCACTTACCACCAAGATCAATTTGAGACTCTTGCAAGAAATTAAAAGTGCCAGATTGAGTAGCCAGAACTTCCTGCAAAGGCCCATTTTGTGCAGTTAAAGTTACTTCAGCAGTATTTTTTTCTTCTGGGACCATAGTAGAGGTGGTACAAGCAGTTTCTTCAGGTGTATCGAAATTATCCTTCACACAAATTAAAAAATATTTCATTGGATTATATATTTAAAAGAATTAAAATTATTAAATGCAATTTACATCCAAAAAGAAATTGATAAAAAGTACACCGATAATCTTTTCAGCCTCACAAATAAAAGTATGACTACCATAATTTAATGTTAAAATAAAGAAATACTTTAGTTTAAATCAAATTTATCAACTTTTGAAAGCTGCACAACTTATATAATTTGTCAATGAATTTTATATAAGCTGTACAATTTATATAAGCATTTTTTTCGAAACAATAATAGTTTAACATAAATTATAATTTACATTAAATTTCCTGAAACATTTAATTTGATTTTTTATTTCTCACACTTCAATATTAAAAACCAAGGCTCCCAACTACAAATAACATGCCAAGATGTTCTAGCATTCAATTAACATTATGCTGTACATTACATTTTTGGGGGGGAATACCCCACTCCACTCCACACATTTACATAATAGAATCGAGGCAAAACAACAATTGAGTGAGGACCTTGTGAAAATTCTCAGTGTTTCAAAAATATTAAATTTATCAGGTGACGATTATTTGAAAGAACACTTGTATTGATATTTAAAACTAACTTCATTATAGTTAGTTTTAAATATCAATACAAGTGTCCTTACAGATGATCATGACCTGATATATGATTATGAACCTGAATTATGACATGACTTAAATTTATAGCAAGAAGGAAACTGAATCCAGACACATTTATCATTGTATAGCACAAGATGACCTTATATTGGTCAACTGGAATTATTAAGGCAATGACTTCCATTAATTCTTATTCATTTGTAATTTATGTATATTATTTGTAATTGTAATTTATTTGTAATTATTTTTTCTTTCTTTATGTTATTTTTATTCTTTGGCTTGAAAAGGGATATAAAATTAAAATTCTAAAGAAAGTAACTCAATGATTTAACTATTCTATCTTAATAAAAACTGAATACATAAGATATCTTTTCTTCAAAAATTAAATTTTTCAATATTTAATCAAGTGTAATAACTTTCATGTGAACATTGTAAAAAAAAAAAAAAATCTCACAAAATTAACTACTTTTAATGCAAGTTTACCCATCTAAATAATTAAAAACACCTAAAAATTTTTTCACAGTTACTAAATCAAATTTGATTGAATACAGAATAAATAACATTTATTATTTTTTTTTGAAGAAAACTAATAATAATAATTAAGTTATTGATGCCAAATTTCTTACTTTGTAAAGTACTGCATTTTAAAGCATATTTCATTTGTCTATAAAAAAACATTTCTTTAATAATTAATATGCTATCAACCAATTAAAAAAAGATTAATAGTACTAGTAATGCATGATAAAATTTAATATTTACATTTGATTGAGTCTCAACAATTTCAGGAGTTTCAGTGGAAATCTGTGCATTGTCCATTTTCTCAACTAAAGCTTCTTCTTCTTGCATGTCTTCACTTGAAACTTCATCTTCAGGAGAATCAGCAGGTCGCGAAAAATATCCAGATTCCTTAATGCTGTGCAAGAGATCTCGTAGAGCCTTGTCTAGTATTTAATAATTAAAGAATTTTAAATTGATTATAATGAAATATTTAAATGCAAAAACAAATAAAAATTAAATTTCATTTATTGAAGTTTAATTATAAAAGGTTTCAAAATAATAAAGTTTAAGGTATGAAATAAATTCTATAATAAAAATAAACACAGTTATGCCATTAAAAAGAACATGGGGCGATTGAGGTTCACTCTTTGAAACTGTGCTCGAAATAATTTGAAGCACAATATATGGCAAGTTTAAGATATTATTTTTTTTTTTTACTACTATCTATACAAGATAAATTTTTGAAATGTTTACTTCTCCGTGCATAATTTAATTTAGAAATGGAGAAAAAAACCTTTTAGAGAATTCTTATGACTGAATGTTTTATTTCCCCCCAGAAAATTAATGTGAAATTTTCGGACAAAATCACTGATAAAATATACAAATGAAAAATCTGAAAATACACAAAATAAAAACTCACAAGTTGTTCCAGCTATTTCTTTGTTTTTGCCTTCAACCAAAAAAATAAGATTTTCTGCCAAAACATGGAAATGATTTATGTAATCAACTTGCGCATTTGGAACTTCGGTTGCCATCAATTTATGCAATTGATCCAATTGCGACAACTGTTCACTTGTTAATTGCTAAAATAAAAAGAAATGCATAAATACTCTCAAACAATTTTAAATCATAAATTTATAATTAAACTCTGATACTATAATCTAATTAAACTGAAATTGAAAAGATAATAGAAAAACTTACAACAGCACCATTAGCGCCATTTAAGAAATCAATTCGAACATCTTCATTCTGGAAACTGGACAGAATATGATGATACACAAAACCTTCTTGAAGACGTTGGATCTCGTGCTGCTGCCTCTCAATTTGCTCTTTCTTAGCTTGTTTTTTCTGTTGACGATTAGTCTGAATTTTGAACAGATTAAATATAATTAGAATTGAGTTCAGAAATATACAGAAAAAAATGTATAATTAAACAATCCTTAAAATATACAATATTAAAAAATTTCAGTTGGAAAGTTTTAAAATTATTTTTAAGTATTCCATATTATTTCCTTAGTTTTATTTTTTTACAAGCTAGAAATATTACTAGAAGAATTAAATTTTAAATATAAAGTAACATTTTAGGTAATTAATCACTTTGACCATTAATATTCACCATCCTCGAAATTTTTTTGTTATTTTTAATGACTTAATACCTCCTGTGAATTGTAGAATATTAATTAATCATTTAAAATTTTTTTTTTTTTAAATAAAATAACATTTCTCAAAATAACTAAGATACAAATAAGTATTCTAATTTTTCTTCAGAACAGCATATAGAATAAAATCATTACGAGACCAATTTGTAAAATTAAGAGACGATTAAGTGCAGCCCAATCCATGACTTTGATACTCCATCTTGTTTAAAAATACAGTCAAGTCCTCCCAGCAAATCCAGTAATAAAGTTAAATGATTCTCTAATATTTACTGACAGGCCGTAAGAGTTACAAAAGATCAGGAACATTAACGTTTCTCTTACCAACATTAACATTTTTCTTGCTTATAAAATTTATATCCATTAGGTTCATACAACTTCCATTTTTTGCATCACTAAATATGATAATTATCACTATAAGATATTTTCTTCATCTAGTTCAATCATGCCATTTTATGGTATGCTTTTAAACATGATTTCATTTTTTTGAAAAGTATTCTTGTGTGTTATACTTCTGTGAATCCTATTTTGCAATACTCCAAACGTGGATACAATTTCATTGCAATGATTTTTTTCTTGAACATTATGCATAATATTACTGCCATCCTGCATATATATTTTCTTACATCTGTTGTATTACACTTACAAGAAAAATTTTCAATTTTCTTCTTTTTTTGACAAATTCTACAAATATTCCTCAAAGTTTGCTAAAAAAACTTTGAAAGGTCTTTTGGATGAACATTTAAATCTAATCTTTTTCTAATCTAATCTTAATCTTTAACATTAACATTTAAATCTAAAACATTGATAACCTCCTGTATTTTTCTAGGCATTTTGATAAAATTAAAAAGCATACTCTAAGACTAAAAAAGTGATAAAAACCAATACTTATGTAGAAGAACTATTAATAATTAATCATCTGAGAAAAATGATTAAAAATATTTTTTCAATTTTAAATCAGACAATGTCCATATTTACAAGACAGATTACTGTTTTCAACTTTTTGATATAATTTTTACTTGCTGCTACATGTTTTATAAAATAAAATAAAATCAATGAATGAATAGAAACATCTTCAAAACATTTTTAGAAGTATATGAACCATATGCAAGTTTGGAATACCATTTTTATCTATGTCTATATTTTTGAGACAAGGTGTAACAGCCATTTATAATAGACCAGTATCTGACACTTTAATATTACTTCATTCATATAAAACAATTTGGAAAGAACAAAGTTTTTTTTTTTTTTTTTTTTTTTTGGGGGATTTCCCAAGAAATGACTAAATTCAGTTGTCATATTTTGTTTAAAAAACTAAATAGACTTACATCCGTAATCAAGGTATTCAAAGATTTGCTAAGTTCAGCAGCGAAATCCAGTACACTTATAACCGAATCATACTTGCTTACAGCAATCTAAAAAGAATAGTAAAAATAATTAAAGACAAGTTATTTAATTAGTAATTTTATACACCATTCATTCAAATCAGAAAAATTTGTTTGTTATACCGCTGAAAAATTAAGTACAATATACATTTTTATTTTAAAATCAAATTACAACTTTGTTGATGTCAAAAAATAACTGCTCAATTATTGTATTCATCATTTATTACAACAATAGTAGATTCATCACTTAAAATTACTAACCCTAATTTTTTAAAAAAGATTTCTGTAGATAATGTTTTATTTTTACAGTAAGCAACAACAAAAATGATTAACATTAATTTCATAATTTATTTACCTTTTGATCCTCGTTCAATTCTTTTCCATTCTGAACATCATTTCGATAATTATCCAATTTGATCTACAAGAAATGTATATTGTTATTTCAATTCAATTTAATACCTTTACAATACATAAAAAAAGTTATAAGCTAAAAATTAAATTGTGGATAAATTGCAATATAAATATCTAATAAAATGTTCATCAATTGGATTTAAAGATTGTTACTCTGTGGAAGAAAAATTCTGATTAATTAAATATTAATACCTCAGAATGGAGTAATACTTTAGGAAGACAAAATAATTTTTCCTGTCTTCAATTCAACCATACAGATTAATGTCCATTATGTTAATTTGACTTAGTACTTTTCCTACAAGACAGAACCACCTTTTCAGAAAGTAAAAATCCAGGCAAATTATCATAATGAAGATCACATAATTACCATTTCCTGCAGATGTCATTATTTCTTTCATGCTTTCAATAAATTTCTTAAATTGGATTATTTTATTTCATACTTCTCGTAAAATATATACAATTAAAAAAAAAATTGCTCAAAAAACATTCCTTAATTTTTGTTCTCCTCCCCTTCCTAAAAGGAATCAAAGCACAGCAATGTTAAGGTTGCAAGACCAACAAAAATTATGCAATTAGAAAAAACATGCACTTTTTTTGTAACTCCTTACTTATGATGCTTATTCTTTTTCTATTCAATTTCCATTATTGTTTGCCTTTTAATGTACTAGAATATTGTTTTTTTTAAATATTATTTTCATAGTTCTCTATCAATGAACTTATTATCGAGAATGGCTTCACAATAACTTGAAAATTCTTGGCACAGAATTTTAACATTGTTGTAACATATATAACAAATGGTTCCTGGTATGTGAAACATAATGATTATTTACAAGTTTATTAAAAGCTATCATTTTTACTTTACAATGATAGAATGTGCTTTCAAAAGAAGGAAATCTTCCTTGAATGATCGACCTCCAAACATTTTTGATTGCTTATTCACAAGACGAAAATAATTTTAAATTATGTCTCGTATAATATAATGTGTATGTAGGCAGTCAAAAATTAAATTACAAAATTTGCATTTTTAATTAGAAAATCTGATCAATGTGAATGTATTTTTTTAATATCGAAAGTCTCATTTCATGAATTAAAGCAATTTGAAGATGTTTTTAACTCTCAATTTATTTTTATATTTGGTTTAATTATTGTCATTGTAAAAAGTCTTTGTTTCCATACATTTTAAAGTCAATGAATTTATTAAGTTGAATTTCCCCAGACATATTGAAACCAGATACAGCTAGAAAACCTTGCATTCATAAACCACACAACTGGAGATCAATGCATTACATAAAAAAAGATCACAAAAAAAAACCTGTACACAAATTTTAATTTCTTTTGTATGAATATATTTTCTCATCATGTTTTAATAAAACTTGAATGTATAATGTTGTATGATGGCTAAATTTACTGTCAGAAATATTACACACACTTATAACATGTAATGGAAGAAAAAAAAAAAAAAAAAAACTATGAATTTGATCGGTATTCATATTACAACAACTTTTTTTATTGTCACTTTTCATGACACATTGCCCAGTTATCACTTAATAAAAATTTTTTCAAATAATTGATTTAGTAACAGTGGTTTTTCTTATAATTCAGGAGTTTACAGGGATGTCTCCCAAAAGTATGTAAGGTTAAATTTAAAAATTATTAGCAATTAAGATATCATTTTCAATTTATCAAGTGTGCAACCATAGAAAATAATCTGGAGTTTACAGGTATATCCTCCATAAATATGTAATGTTAAAATTTAAAAATTATTAAAGAATAAAATTCTCTAACTCAATTTTTAAAATATCAACATCTGCAGACCAATGACTAGCAACTAACCAGAAAAGAAATAATTTTTCTTCTCCCACCTTAAGACATGGGGGGGGAGGGAGAATTGTCATAAAAGGCAGCATTCTATATCAAATAACTACTCTTCAATTTTCATTTCTTCCGCAAAAAGCAAAAAACGACAATGAACAGCCAGAAAAATTAAATTGCAATATTAATACATTTTAAATTAATATTTCAAAAATTTGGGAGAGTTTAAAAAATTTAAGAAATTCTTCTTTGAATTATCAATCTTGTTCTTTAAGATTCATACAATTCTTAGTTTATTCAATATACATAAATTGTTATTGACATTGTAGATGTGTAAAAGCAAGATAGATTCAATTGTTTATAATACTAAAAAAAAAAAGAAATTTATTTTTAAAGAAAAATTAACCCAATTCAGAATTCAAAAATTAAATCAAAATAATATATCGACAAAACAAAAAACAAGAGTCTCTTGTGTTTTCTTCTTTATCCTTCCATCCAATCGGATATTTTTATAGGCAATACATAAATTTCATTATGTCATGAGCACTGAAGGTTTTAATATGAAGTCAATGATCCGGTACGGCACCTTTCTGTTTGTGTTCGAGTACAGCCAAAATATTCTACAAACAATCCAACAAATCTATATCCCTTTTGTCCATACATTTTGGCAGAATAATAAGTTTATATTATTCACATTAAAGAGAAAATGTCTTATTCTATTAAGCAAAGGTTTTCTTGCTCAAATTAGATTATGTTGACAAGAAAATGCTCAAGTTATTAATGATTAACTTTTTTTATATACTTCTCATTTTTTAACAGATTTTAAACAAAATTTATAATTATGACTACAATGTACAATTACAATAAAAACAATTATCTAAATTGATTGTGTTTGTATTTACTAATGCCAGAAAAGTAAATAATGTCACTAAAAATGTTATATTTTCCTCATGAGTATTATTAATAAGGGCATGCAGAATATAGTTAACATTTCTTATAAATTTAATATATTTTTAACAATTGAATTTTCTTCAAAAAGAATTGTTCAGTTTAAATCAAAATATGCACGATTTGATTATTGACTGCAATTAAGTTAAATATCTTAAAAATTGATATTTATAATGAATTCTCAGTTACATGAGTTACTGTTCATCATATTTAAATATTTTTTTAATTTTTATATATTTAACTTTTACTAAAAAACATTTTAATTTAATAAAATAAAACTCACAAATTTTATTTCCAATTAGTAGAAAATTTATATACTTTTATGAATTAATGCATTTGATTCAAATACATATTTTTCTATTTTCAAATAAGTGATACATAATTATTCACAAAAGTATAAAATAAAGCAACATTTATATTAATTATTACTTTGCATTACTATATATAACAAAAAATGTATTCATTTGTTAAGCATATTTTGAGCATAATAGTGACATGATAAACAATGCGATTCCGAAAATATCACTGCAATTGGTTTTAAGATATCGAATATTTATACGTAAATAGCTAAAATTTATATTACTACACTCTAATCTTAAAATTTTAACATGAATTCATAGTAATTTACTAACACGAGGTTACTCATATGTGCCGCCGTTCATAGTCAGGTGTGCCGCTTTTTAACTTATGAAACTTGTTTACACGATTTACTCTAAAAGATTGTATTTTTACAGACCCTAATTAGGAAAAACCTTCATTTAATGATCAAAGTGTCTACTAAAACAAACAATATTAATGAAAATAACAGTGCGGCACATCTACGTAGAGTTCCATAATAATCAATACAATCCCCGCCATATTTGGTAAACTTAGGATTATGTATGGTTATCGGAATGTAATTCTATTGAATTTTGGATTTAAAATAAATATATATTTTACTTTGAAAATTTGCAAACCAAATAAGGCGATTAATTCGCACTTATTTGTGAAAATTAGCACGCTCCAGATAAGCCTAACGAACAATGACTGATCATGCGTAGTTCTTTACTTGCATTAATAAAAGTTACATGAATAAATTTATCTTACTTTTCGTTTATCAAGATTCCTTATTCTCTTCTCTATCAAATGCAAAGCTTGTTTTCCAAATTCAATGTTTTCCGCAGGGGAAACTTTCTCGATTTTGGCAGAGGCTGAAGGCATCCTTTCGCAACACAAGAGACGATATGAAGTAAAAAGTGTAAAGATAGGATCTCGTTGTTTAAGTTTCAGCGAATATTGAAAAACCACATTTTATAAGATCGTTGCCACAGAAAGTAAAAGCCTCATTTTATTGCCTACGCTTAATCTCAATGGAACATCTTTTGTTGGTTGGAGCAAATTAAAAATATTACTTTTGATAAATATATTAATAGAGAGTTAGCTAGTTATAACTATTTACTTAAACTAAATAATAAAAATGGGATTTTAGTTTATCGATAATATACCTTATCGATTATATATTGCATTACAAACTAACAAACTCTCTTAAAACTCTTTTTTGTACTTATTTGGTATTATATGAGAAGGTTCATGATATCTGAGGAATTTTTATTTGAAAAGTTTTTGAATTAAAATTTTATATCCATCTTTTTATTGACGATTTTTTGTTTGTTTGTATGACTTCTCTTCCGAATAAAAAAAAAACGAAATAATTAATAAAACAATAAAAAGCAATAATAAATAGATTAAAATATTTTATGGAAAGTAAAATGGGCCAGGCATGCTAAAGGATTTTGATCAAGACGCTTAACAGCAGTATTAATATTAATTCAATTAAAAAATTATCTGCTAAATTAAGTTTATTTATGTTTTTATTTTTTATTACATTAATTAGTTAATAGAAAAATTTGGTATTCTGTATCTCATGTAAACCTGATTTATTCATATCTTTTATATAAATAAAGTTATAATTAATTCAGCATACAGTACGACTTCGCTGTAGTGTGATTCAGAATAACACAGATACGTTTTTTACCACTTAAATTGATTATTTCAAATATCTTATCTCATTACCATATAAAATTTATAATCTTACTATCACGCATGCATTTTTATACTACTTGCAGGCAATGCATTTCGATTACAATGTTATTGTTTTGCTAAGTTATGTATAATTTAGCAAATTTAATTTTTTAGCGGACATGAACTTTGTATTTATTTATTGCTTTTTTTTTGAGTAAATTACAGCAAACACATCGAGTGAAATGTCACATGTGTATCTGAAACATTAATGCAAATGATCACAAAATGAAAACAAAAGGGTAATTTATTGCAGAAAAGCTCCCAAAGAAATACAAAGTATAGTATCCTATTGGTTAGTTTCTAGCTTGAAGGCAGAATGAAATATACTAGCAATATAGCATACATGTAGGATACCCTGCAATACCTCAATCTCCAGTTGCTATAAGCCTGCCTCTAATTCATCAAACTTCTACATTGTCCAACTTGTTTATCTATGTTAACAGGAAATTTTTCAATTGGTGACAAATTTGGAAATCGTGTAGCCAAGAGAGTGTATCACTATTCGATGAGTAATCATGTGACACCTTTGTGGCCAATGTTCAATGAATACGAATCGATTGGAAAATTCCTCCTTGGAAATTTGATTTGAGAAACATTATATGTATTTAAAGATTGCCATATAAGTATTAAAGGGTGTCATGGTGCCATGAATCATTTTGCAGTGCATTGAAGGCCACATGTATTAGCACCTCAAACCATAAAATCAAGTGTGGATGTGATGTGATGTCCTAATTGCATTGAAAAACGCAATCTACAACACTAGTTTCTAAGCACTTACACTGTTGTCATCAAAATCAATAATGCATCCTCACTGAAGACGACATGTCACCAATCGCTGTTGAATCTTGCTTTTTAAAAAGAATCATGATAAATGGTTGTTAGGGACAGCACACTTAATAAGCATTGCATTGGTAAATAATCATTAGTCAGGTTTCTTGAAAGTTTAAGGTCTGAAAAAATAATACATACACATCGGACCGACTGCATTTGGATATCAGAACGATGCAATTCGCTGTGTACGCATTTATCGAACGCATTTATCGCAATTTATTGGAAAGATAATTTTTGATTTAAAACCAATAAGAATCTAGGCAAAAAGTCTTCTACATAACATTCTTAATTAAATATACAACTTTTTTTAAAGCTTGTAGCTAAAAGGAATTTTTTGTACTTTATAGTATTAAGCTTAAGTAAAAATCTTTAAAAAGTGAATTAGATTTTACTCACACTGATGACACACATAAAATTTGCATATTTTGCAAAAATATAAATTTGTACTTATATATTGCCATTTTAATAGTAATAATCTTTCTTCTTGGTAAGTTTGTATATACAGTAAACATTCCTTAATGCTATATAGTGATTTATTTTGTATTGTTTTTTTTTCATTAGGGGGCTTTAAATATAGATAACTATAATTCACCTCTCCTCTTTCCTTCCCAATAAGGTTATTAGTTATTATAGCCCCATCCACAAAATTTTTCCTTCATATAATTTTAATATATTGATTTATAATATATTATCATTATTCATAATATATTATCGTATTTCTTACTCATTTATTGTGTAAGAAAAGACGATAATGCATAATGAAATGGAAAAGGGGAGATAATTTGTTTTGAAAAATAAAATAATTTTGTTTGGAAGACAATAAAATGAAAGATAATGTAAACTAAAATGAACATAATTCCTATTAGAAAATAATTACTAATTATTATTAAGGAAATTATTACTTTACATTTTTTTAAAATTATTTTTAAAAAATTTGGTTATCAGAAGAGCTTAGATACGCCCGTTGTTTACAATTCGAAAACAAGTTCCATATTCGAAGTTTGAAATCTGTATAAAATCGATGTATCGTAATATCGTGATATTTGATGAACGATATGTCGATTTTAGAAATTTCAATATCATTCAGCCCTAACATTTATATAAAAATAATTAAAAAAATTAGCCATATATAGTTATAGTAAATTCATATGATCATACGTAAGACTCATCAGTACCGCAAAGCCTAAACAAAGTTTAAAATACCAAGAAAAAAATGTTTAGAAAGTGATGTAGTCTCCTTTAATCAAATGGGGAAAAATGGATAATTTGTTACAAATTAGGCGATTATGAACTGTTGTAGTCGGTTCTACTTTTCTAGTAACGATGTTTTCAGGTCCTGGATTGTTCTGGGAGTTGGAAGATGAGCTGCAATTATCTTTTCTAGATCATTTCAGACATGCTATATTGGGTTTTGGTCCGAAAATCTGGTTGGCCAATCAATCTAGAAAAGTTTTCATTTTTCAAAAATTCGTGGAATGATGGCGATGAGCCTTATGTGTATGTACGTTATCATCTACTGAAATCAAAGCAAACAACACCTTTAAAATATGATAATAATGCTCCACGATCTAATCCATTCATTTCGCATCAATCACAGAACTTCTAATAAAGACATGGAGATATATGCGCCGATTCAACATGAGGCCTGCTCAGACCATTAAAACTGCTCTATCATAGCTGCCTCTTTTTCGTAGGTAAGAAAATAGATATTTAGATCGCTGGTTTTCTCGAGAATCAATGGTTAGGCTGAAATGGCTTCCGTAATTTCTTCACTGATCTACTACCCAAAATCCATATTCTCTGCACCATGTCAAAGAGAACTAGAGACCCAATAACTTGCCCTTTTACTTCCGAAAAAAAAGAGCACTATGAGAGTAGAGGTTTAATGGCATGGGCATGGATCATGCTGAATAGGCGCACAGACCTCCATGTCTCCTGTAACCTCATCCCATAATCTAAATGACAGTTATTTATATTAAATGTTGGCTTTTGAATTTCACGAGCTCTTCTGTAAGTAAGAGTGAGTGGAACTCAAGCAGAAGGTCTTCTTCATATAGGTTTCTATCTCATGTAGCCTTCTGTAAACAATAAACTTTGATTCATATGGCTTCATGAAGCTCACGAAGAGCTGAGAAACAGTTGCACTCCTATTAAGTACAGCTGTGGGGAACAAAAATGGATCTTTATTGATCTTAGTGGCTTTTGGACGACCTTAACCAAGTTTACTTTCAAAGGATCCAGTATCCTTACATTGTTAAAGTAATAATTAATAAGTGTTACATGTAAGTGTCTCGAAATCTATACTTGAGATTGCCTTGATCCCCATGATCTCAAATCTCAATTTCTCATCTAAACGATGGTTATTCATTTTAATTTTTGGCTTTTAAATTTCCATGAATGTTGCAAAAACATCATGAAATTTTTTAAGTATGTGAGTGAACAAAGAGCAGGAATTATCAGGTTCGCTTATAAAGCTTGTTTCTCTGCATACATCACCCATCCCACATGCACGTGTACTGTTATGTATTCAACATTATAAATTCGTATCATTGTCTGGAAGCGTTCCTTCTGCAGTTTTCGAGAAAATTGATAAAATATGCAAATTTAACCGATAAAAGCAAAAAAAAAATTTTCACGTTACTCGTACTGTTGCTTTCTTCTTAAAATCTCAAAAAACTGTTTTAATCGCAAACAAACTAAAATGATTACTCCTGCCAATTTAATCATATCATCAAATGCTTATCCATTGTACAAATTTGCCCTTCGCTTACTTTAGTAAAAGAGCATTTTCGCATTGTTTTTCTTTTGATAAGATAATAATAATAATTCATAATTTTTGTCTTATCTAATCTTGGGATGCATAGAAATGTGAAGGCCGTATAGAGTTACTATAACTTGGGAGAGCTGAAGCACACCTATCTGTAATGTATATATCTCTCTCTCTCTATATATATATACATACATATATATAATGGTAAAATTGCAATACAGGTAAAATAATAATAATAATATGTACAAATATGTGACAGGGTGTGAGAAGATGTCAACTAGGAAATTCATAAAAACCGATATAAATTAGTAAATCTAAAGGAAATAAATTATAACTTCCTGAAGATAGCTTTATCAAGTGTATTTATATGTACCATCAATGCATTATAAACCATTTTATTTCTCCTCCCTAGATGACAGGATCTAAATCAAAGACACATCTAGCGACGTATTCCGATGACATGGAATAGCAAAAATAATCTTTAGTTTAGAGGCGGCAAGGTATAAAATTGAAGAAGCTAATCCAGATTCAGAATCTTTTTTTTTAATTTTGTATGTTTTTAGAAAGGTTTGAACGTGAGGCACTCCCCAAATTTTTTTGGAAATGCCATGATGTTATACAATTTGCTGTATAACATCATAGCATCATAGTTTGGTTATACAATTTACTGTATAAAATCATAGCGCCAAATTTTTGTTATACAATTTACCTGTTGCGAATACCGATAGTAGCTTTCAGCATGCAAAATTATTTGTTCCCCTTTGTTTTCTGCGTTCATGTACTTTGTTCTTTATCATATATATATATATATATATATATATATGTTGTGTTAGTAAGGATTTTGGGATTTTTAATTACATTAAAACGAAATTTAATTTTTACTAATTAAAATTTAAAATACACAATATGAAATGAAAAATTAGATGAAAAAAGTTTCAAAATAATTATTAAACCTTTTCTTACGAAAGTGCCTTTGCGTCGCTTATATCTGACTTGCACATTTACCTATTAATATATTTACCTTTAAACCTTTTCACTGATACAACAACAATTTTGTTTAGGACATGGAAGCATAGACTTTTGAAGAGCGCTAGGCCGCATGTACTCACCGTAACACTGTAATTTGACCGAGGACAGCCCATGAAGGAAAATCCTCCATAATTATCTAACATATGACTATTCCATTTCTTTATATATATAATAAATAATATATTATAAAAAAAAGCAAACAAGCAATATTAAAAAATATATATATTTTTAAAGTCAATTCCTACTATTTTTTCACTATATTGCAGAAAATTTTTTATAAATAATTTTCATTCATTTTTCTAAGTTTATCGGGCGCCATCAATTGGTAGATATATCCAAATTAAATCTAAAAAAAATTTTAATTGATTAATTAAATTTAATTACTGAATTAATATTTGAAAAAACTGTATTAACATCAATTATCATTCACTACAAGTTAAAAAAAAAATGTATTTGAACTTGAGTGGATGAATAAAAAGTATTTTGTTAACGATTGGAAATTTGGACAAGATATATATAAGGAGAGTGCGAGCTAATAGAAGGAATTGAATAAAAGAAAGCTTTTTTAACAAATGCACGAAAAATTTATTAATAAGATTAATTAATTCTATTTGAAAAAATGAAACCATTTTCTGTAATAATTTTTAATACGTGTTATTGCATTCATTTAATACATTTGATATCATTTGGTTCGATTTTTATTGAAACCAAGTGTGAAATTCGGTAATTAGGTAAATGGTTTTTATTTATTTATATTTTTGGTATTTATACGAAAAAATGTTTATTCACAAATATATATCCAAATAGATTTACGCATTTATAGTAAAAATCATTTAGGGACAACCGTATTTTATTGTTCAACGCAACTTTAGAATGGAACAGATTTCTGGGAATAAATATCGTAGAGATGAAAAGAAAAAATTACTTAAGATAAGGGTGCTTCGTCTAACTAACATGTTATTGTCAGAGGATATCTTCTAGTCTATAATAAAATAAAAAGCATAATGAATAAAATATATTTCTAATATTTTATTTTTTATTTTTTTAATCTAACGAAAACAGGGTTGTTTTCTGTTTTAACCCTTCATCAAGTCCTGAAAATATTTCAAATAATTTACTAATTATATTTTTTAAAGTAAAACGGGCATATGAGGAGGGCGGCAGTGTTTCTGTATCCTTATTGTGATTTTTTTCAAGAACTGTACTTTTTCATACCCTGTATCTCGTGTACTTTTTTCTGCTCAGATTTTCATCAGCAATGTTATTTCTCTTAACAGAATAAGTAGCGATGCAATTTATTCTACATTTACGAAGTAATTAATAGATAACCTTTTTAATTTAATTAGTTGTTACTTTAAAATGAGCTTATACTTCTCTTTTTAATTTGATTATAAAGCAACCGAGCGTCGCATGTAGCAGTTACTACGGGACGTCGCCTTTCATTTTATAAAGTGAACTTTAATTCATAGCTCTTTTTAATGCTGCGCCATTTATTTGCAAATATTAATTTCTATTAATTAAATGTTGTAATGGGGATTTTAATATCATTTCCTCTTACAATCTTTCTTTACATATGTTATAATTCAGCTACCATAAGACAAAGTTGACCAATGCCTATTTTTATGTAATTTTGCTTCGAGACAGCATTACATTGAATTATTCAGTCATACTATATATGGCAGAGACGTCTTCGGCTCATACATCAGCGATTGAACCAATAGTTGAAGCCATAATAGATAACAGAACATAAATTTTTTTTATTAAACATCAGTAGGCCTCATGCTTCACTTACATATCCCTGAAAAGCCCACCAACAGAGATGAGGGGAGAGCATTGAGTTCCGGAAAGATTTTTATGGGTTACTGCGACACATTTGTGTTTCATATAGGAGAAAACCCTCATCAGGCAGCCTTGACTATATATCGATGCAAGATGCTTTATTCATGCGGCAACAATCGACATCGAGTCTGATCGCTTCTGAAAGCAGTGATTACAGCAGATGCCTCCAGTCAGAGGATTCGATTCTGAGCCCTTCTGCACACTATCTGAGCACGTTACCACTGAGTCACGAGTCAGGCTGAGACTATTTTTATCAAGGTTAGAAATAAACAACAAAACAGGATGTAAGATCAAGACGCTACATTCCATCTAACGCCTTTTTGATAAAAGATCATCCTTTACCATTTTTTCCCTCGTCTTTTATAAAAAAAGATCTTCCTCAGATCCCATCTCATTTTATGATCTAGATTTATAATAATTAATAAAAAAATATTGTGTATTTATTATTATTTAATTGTAAAAAAAAAAAAAAAATAAAAAATAAAATTACATATCGCAGAATTTTATAAAAATAAATATTGGGTTGCATGCGGTACAGATTATATTTATTTTCATAATCAATATGTTTCAGACAATCCAGAAAACATATAAACAAGTGTATATGAAAGTCTGTTTATTTTGTTTCAACTTATCTTTTTCTCACGATCTTATCTTCGTTTGTTACATTATTCATAAGAGATGAGAAACGATCAATATATTATCTGAAATGAGATAAATTGTTTTGAAATTGGTAATTCACTTCCGTCCTGCCATCTCATTTTGTGTTTCATTGAAGTATTTACTGTTGTCATATAGTAGAAATTTCGATTCTTATTCACTGCGTTTACGTTGTATATGTCAACGCAAATAAGTAAATCACACATGGATAATGCATACTAGCAAACTATCTAGCTGATCAGCTATTGTACACACTTATCGAGTGAATAGATAATCCGTACATTTGGACAAAATTGTAGTATCACACGTTCATAACTAGTATGCAATCTATTTGAAGATTATACATCAAGGATGCGCTGACTAAGGCAAGTTGTTTCTTTGTTAGAGGTCCATATTGCTATATGGGATTTTTTTTAAATGATACAAAAATATTTTTAAAAAAACCACCTCAGATTCTTTTTTTTAATTAAAAAAAATTATACACAAATAAATAAAAAAACATTTTCAAACTTGATGAAAGATAAAACGATAGAATATGATCCTATACAAAGGTAAGAAAAAAATAAATAAACAGTTAAATAATAGAAAAATATTTCTTATTTATTTTTTGTGGATTAATGGCCAATTGGTTTGGTAATAACCATTATATTGCCTGGCCACCAAAGCGATAGCCTGCGATACCAATGGCCAATTGGCTAGCGCCCTGGTTATTGGTATCACAGGCTTTAGGTTCGAATACTGGCGGTGGCATGGATGTTTGTGAGTAATACGGAATCCACGTTAAACTGTAGGTCCCGGTCTAATTAGCCCAAAGTGTGCACAAAATGACTGTAGAGCGACAAACTACAAAAATATATATTTATTCATTTTTTGAGTTTCGATTCTGTTGACTATCAAAAACTCAGATACGGCCAATGTTTATTTTGAATTTTCAGAATGTATTTCGAAAACATATTCCATTTAAATATTCATATTCGAAAAGATATTCCATTTTAAAATTTCTTTCTTTAAATGAGATGCTATCGTTAATAGATAATTCATTAAAATGTGTATGACTACTTGTATCAAAATAAATTTATGAACAATCATTTTTAGTTACGAATATATATATATATATATAACAACATAATAACGTAAGCAACGACATAATAACACTTCGAATGTGCCAAAAAGACTTGATAGGCATAGACTTGGAATGATTGAACGGGGCAGGAGACTTGAACTTAACGAACAGACCCTAAAAAATAAAATCTGTTTGTTATTAGGTCATCATTTTCATTTTATTTGTTCCATTACCACCGACTTTTTTGCCTGTAAGCCAGTTTATAAATTGTTTCACAGTTAAAGAAAGAGTAAAAAGAATCAAATTTCATTTTTAAATTACATGTAAATTAAACTAAAATGTTTTATAGAGTTCAAAAGAAAAAAACATATTGAATAAATTTAATGTTGCTAATATGATGTATGAACTTTTTGTATGCTGCTATGATGAGTTACTTACAGCAGGGGAAAAGCAATATAAAATGGGCTTTAAAATCTTTGGCTTTTAATGCTTCTTTTATTTCCTTAAAAGTAGACTGATGCAATACATGATAATGTTGCATAAACGACTTGATGCAATAACAACATAAATGATGAGATATTCTCAATCATTCTACAATATGCAGATTTTTTAAATGATTTGAAAAATACTTCTAGAATATAAAAAGGATTTTTTTATTATCTTTTATTCAAACTTATTTTAAAAACTACTAGAATAGTTTTGAGCGCTTATGTTTTCTAACGAGCTTAGCATTAACCAAATTGAAAATTTATATGAAGAGAAAGATAGTTATTTGAATGGAAAATAAGCAATAGTCGTGCAAAAATATTATTAATACTTTTTTTTAATATGTTACATTAAGCGAAAATCATTTGTAAATAAATTTTTTAATAAGCTACAACATTAAGCAAAAAACATTAGTGATTTTTATTTTTAATATGTTACTGTTGTAAAAAATTTATTCATTTATTTTAATTATGTTGCAGAAATTGATTTTTTTTCCTTGAGATTTTTTATTGTTTTCATTTTGTACATTACTATGCACAGGGAAAAGAAGAATGTGAGATATTTATAATTTTCATTTAATCTACAATGACAAATTTATGGAAAATATGTTTTTAATTTCTAAACTCACAATAAAAATAGTCCAGGATAAAATGAACATTGAGAAGTAATCAATTTATTTTTAATTTCTATACTCACCATAAAAGGACAAAATCAACATTGAGACGTAATCAATTTATTTTTAATTTCTATACTCACCATAAAAGGATAAAATCAACATTGAGACGTAATCAATTTATTTTTAATTTCTATACTCACCATAAAAGGACCAAATCAACATTGAGACGTAAACAATTTATTTTTAATTTCTATACTCACCATAAAAGGACCAAATCAACATTGAGACGTAAACAATTTATTTTTAATTTCTATACTCACCATAAAAGGACCAAATCAACATTGAGACGTAATGAATTCACTTTTATTTTCTATATTCGCCATAAAAGAATAAAATTAATATTGAGACGTAATCAATTTATTTTTAATTTTTGTATTCACAATTAAAAGGACTCCAGGATAAAATTAACATTGAGACGTAATGAATTTATTTTTAATGTGTATACTCACAATAAAAAGACTCCGGCATACAATAAACATTGAGACGTAATCAAAAAATTTTTAATTTATATACTCACAATAAAAGGACACCAGGATAAAATAATCATTGAGACGTAATAAATTTTCACCTTCAACACTTTTTAAATATCACATTTCATTAAAAGAATATTTTAATTCAGTTACAGAATTTCTTCAATTATTTAAATAAATCTGAACATTGTTAAGTACCATTCTGTTGTCCCCTTAAAATAAAATTTCTGAGACTACTAAAAATTATAAATAAATAAAAGTTTTGTTAAGAACTACTGCTGACATAATTTGCAGATGAAAAAAAATAAAATGGTAGGTTACTAAGCTAATGCAGCCAACACTCTTTCCTTTTCCCCAAGAACTCACGTGTGATTAAAAGCCAAGAAATATTTGAAATCTCGCCAATTAACACACTTTCCAAGTTTAATGAACTTCTCAACTCGATTGTCTTAAAACGTTCGCGAGGTTTAAACATACCAGTTTGAGAGCTTTTCCTTTCAATAGGAATTGCATAATTCTTCACACCAGACATGCTGTCTCAAAATAAGTCAGTTCGTTTTTAACCATAAAAAAAAAGGAAAGTTAACGTAAATAAGGAATCTTTCAGCAAATAGTTAAAAATAACGTTGCTTAGATGGTAATTTTATTAAAGGAAACTTCACATGTTCATTCCTTTCTTATATGAATAGTGGAGGGGATTTTACTATTAGATTTACACGTCGGCTTATGGATCGATGTTGATCGCTTTATAATGGGATGAGTACTTTGGTGCCTCAATGTCGTACTCCAAAACATTGCTTCAAATGTCTGCATTATAACTTTTATTGCCAATGTAATTTGAAAGGAATGTACATCCTCAGCTGTAGCATTTGGAATTCCCATTCTCTATAAACTGCTTTGATTCCAATGGGAAACTTTCTGTATGGCAAATTTTACGTACCCATACAAGGAATAAACACAGTTTTCAGTAAGCTGCGTCAGTTCCATAGACCATTTTTGTGCTAGGTTTACTGTAAATATTATTTATCAATATAGAATTCTTTTATATTAGGTATCATCATATTGTTTTTCCCTTTTTATTTCTCATTTTATTTTTGTATTTTATCTTATATTTTATATCATAGCAATTTGAGGGCTTCAGAACTTATTGAACGAACTTCAAGGTGTGGTAAAGCCCCCTACAACTTTTTAAAAGTAATATGCTATGAAATTATGTATATTATGGGAATTTGTGTAATATATATTGCTTTTATATGCAATATGTTAATAGGCACAAACACATTAAACATTATTTATTTATATTATGGTTTACAAATGCTTCTTTGCAGCAATGTTAAAATAGTGCATAAAATTTCTTTCACCAACAATAATACATACTTAGTAGTATCGTAGTAGTATTAATTAGTAGTCATTCGTGTCCTGATGTCAACAATACAATGTATTTCTTGTACACGAGGACACGAATGACAAGGTCCTGAACCAAAGATACACAAAACGCGGCCTGTCAATGATTTTCTAATTGTGCAGGGTGCAGGTTAGGCAATCAGATTGTAAAGGCTCGTTCCCACCGAGGCGTGAGGCGCTTAAGCTTGAAGCGTTGACCAATCACTAGCCTCACCACGTTCGCCTGAAACCGGTTTGAAATCCACCGCTTCGAGTTGACCAACTTTCAACTCGAAGCGGAACTTCACTAGGTGTAATGCTATTTCTGACATTTCGCTGTGAACGGTCGAAAAAATTTTCTTGCCTGCCGCGTGAATATTCAACGCCTTACCTCGGTGGGAACGAGCCTTAAGTGGTTGTGGTTAGGCTGAGATACTTGAGGCCCAGGCTGGAGAGTTCAAAACGTTATTTACATACGCATAAACTTTACACACATACAATTAGCGACACACATTATTTAACGCATTTATAGACAGATAATTATAGATTCATGGGAGAACTCCTGCTAGAACTAAGCCGAAAACCAGTAACATTGGATATGCGCATTGCGCGTGAAACATACTTCCTCTCCTGGTAGGCCAACTAAGGAGCAGAGTTGCGTTAAATATATTTCCTCTTGGGATGAATGTAAGAGATGAGAAACTGTAAGCTAAATGTTTCTCAGCGGGAGACAGATTGCGTTGTACTTCCTCTCTAGCGAAAATTTGGAGGTCGACAGACAATTTCTCTTAAACTCGAAAACAGCGCTCACTTGTCAGTGTGTAGGAGGTATACCTACACTCCTTTCATAAATCCATTTTAGTTTAAAAATAAAGTTAGTAATTTTTTAAAAATATATTGCAAATTTTAATGAAAATTTAAAACAAAAAATATTGATCAAGCGTAAGTTTAATAAAAAATAAACATTTGAATGATATAATTTTTTTTATTTATTGTTTACTATTTTATTGCAGATCAGATCTTTGGTCAATAATAAGCTAGCCTAAATGCAGGATCTTAACTACGTCTTCTTTTTATCTCCACTATATTTATTGCCCAAAGCATGTATCATTTACTAAATAACATATATTAACACACTGTCAGAATCAACACATAGTGTGAACAAACATTTTTGATATAGTTTTAATACAAATAATTCTGATATATATATATATATATATAAATAAGATTTGACTAATTTTTTGCTACAAAGAAAATCGAACTAATTACTAAAACACTTATTAAAAGAATGCAATATCACGTACCAAATTCTTTATTTGCTTTTAATTACATTTTATTTATCATATACTTTCAATAATTTTCGAGGATTTTTCCTTGTGCACGGCCTATACATTTACATGAGGCCTGTGGTTGTCACGAGTCTGTGCATCCATGTACTAAACAGAATTACTGTTCTATCAGCTATTCAATGGAAAGATGAACATCCGGTTCAAAGACACAAGCCGACGAATTGATTATTTGTTGTAGATGCTGATTAGACAGACGCGTTAAGAAAGAGTTTTAATACGTGTGAAAAATTTTTCATCTAATCTTTATTTTGATAATTTGTAATTGAAAATTTTAATTAGTAAAAAATAAATTTCTTTTCATTGTAATTGAAACAGCTCTGCAATTATCTTTCTGCTTCATTATATGGCCACATTTTAATCTGTCTGACTTGGCCAATGGCTAATTTTCAAACTGGTTGGACTATAACAGGATTCTCGCAAACGAGGTTAAAATGACCCCATTTAATTTATTTATTCCAATATTCTTTTCATCTTTACTTTTCATAAGCACATCTTTACTCATATTAATCCCAAATTGTTTAGGAATATCGCAGATCATGCTGTTTCCTTAATTTTTAACTTGTTGTTCAATTGCGAGTGAGAAGGAAGAAATAGTATACACACAAACGATTTAAAAAAATCCAGTGGAATCTAGAAAATTGGGTCTATTGACAAAGGCTACAATGGTATTTCAGTGTCAGAGGCAATAATTTATCTTTCCCAATGTACGAATAATGACAGATAAATAAAAATAAAACGATAAGTATTCTTTCTAATGTATCTGAGGTTTTATATTAATTTAAAAGCTCCTTTTAAATCATTTCAAATAGCACTTGTAATTAATAGCTATAAATAAAGAAGTTTTGAAAAAAAAATAGTGATCATATTATTATTTATATGGGTTTGTGTGTGGTGTCTGGAGGTATTTAAAAATAACAGGCTGTTCGCTTTTGCATGATATTTAATGCACACCATTTACAGAAAATATATTTACAAACACAATTTAATATCATCATGACAAAAAGTAACATAAAACTTCCGTTGCCATGCCAACGCCGCCATCAGTCATCTACTGTCATCTTACTTTTCTTTGAGTTCAAAGTTCATTCACAGGAACACGTGACCCTCAGCCATAAACATAGACGTCAATTGCAATCACCTACTTACTGGATTACCAGTCAAACAAATTCTACATTTGTTTCTTAATAATTATATGAATGTTGGCGCTCATAGAAGTGTAACCTCTGAGAAGTATCCATCCTTTTCTGAAGTAGAGCCTTTAGTTCGGTACTGAGATACGGTTGTTTTTAGATGTTAAATCATAGTAGCATTCTAGAGTAGTTGTTAACGCCATTAGAACGGCAGGAATGTACCAGATTTAGTTTTACCCGGGGTGCGTTAACAGCAACTTAGTGCACAGTATCTATATTTTACCAATGTATTTTTGAACGAACGTCCCTGGGAATTGTATGCAGCTGGAGGCGTACCTTTCTCCTTGAGTGCAATGAAAGTATTCCTCGACAAATGGATTTATTTATCCATCCTTTTCTGTATTCGATTCAGCCTCTCTTGTCAGGTTTCGAACCGAAAGCTTCTCTAATTCGGAAACCTGACTCGCTATTCACCAGTCTTCACTTACCTGTCTGGTGTTTAATTCACAAGAATTCATAATTAATAAACTGTGCTTCAAGAATACTAAACTAATGAAAGCACGAGACATTTAAAACTTTGACATATCATAATTTCATCATCATCATATTTGGGTCAACAGCTCATGGTGGGCCAAAGCCTTCTGCCTGGCGGATTATATACCATAACTATGCATTTTTATTTTTATACTTATCCTACTTGATTTGCATTAATTTTTTACAGCATATGAACAATTTAAAAAAGCATTAAATGCTTTCTATAGAATTCAATTGGGGATCTTTCATTTAAATGTCTTTATTTGAATAGTTATGTCAATAATTATAATTTGAATAACACTACTATGTTAATAGTTAAATAAATAGAAATCCGCTAGCTGTATTAAAATGGAGAATCTATATCAAATATTTTACCATCAAAATTTATAAATTTCTTGTGTTTCATCTGGTAGGGATTTCATGAACTTGATTTGTTTTTTGATTTGATGGGTTCTTTGAGATTTATGCTCGAGTTAACTGCTTTATCTCAATTTATCCAAATGTTATGCAAATTTAAACAAAACACTGTGATAAATGATAAAATATAATGAAAAACTGAAAAATTCAAAATTATTTAATTCATGATGTTTGAAAATGATTTGGTTTCATAAGGTTTGTTAATTCACCAGACCACCAGATATCGCGGATAGTACGTCACAATGACGAGAATGTAAGAGAGGGGTATATAAGGAATGGTGGCAAAGAAGTAAAATTGTTCACAAGCGCTTTAAAAGCCTTTCAGTGCAATAACCGCATAGTTATGGCACAAAGGAAGCATTTGGATGATTTTTTAAGTGGTAGAATTATCGGACGACTGGAATGTGGACGTACCCAGCTGGAAGTATCCGAGAAACTGGGAATCACCCAGAGTGTCATCTCCGGGCTTTAGCAACGATTCCAAGATGATGGTAATGTGAGTAGATGTTACAGCACAGGTCGCCCCCGAGTTACAACGCCGAATGAGGACCGGTATTTAGCAGTTACTGCCAAAAGAAACAGACGGAGCACAGCATCAGACCTGTCTCGTCAGCTCTCTTCAGCAACCGGTACGACAGTTTCATTTTTTTTTTTGTACAGACCGTGTAGGTAGAAGCTTAGGGCACATTGGTCTATATGCTGGTAGGCCTGTCAGATGTGTTCCACTTACCGCAACTCACTGTCGCCTGCGATTAACCTGGAGTAGAAGCATGCTTTGTGGACACCGCAACAGTGGTCTGGTGTGATGTTTTCCGACGAGTCCAGGTTTGTTTGCAGTCTGATTCTCACCGGACTTTCATATGGAGCGCCCAAGGTCCCGTTTCCACCAAAGAGACCCCCTTGGACCGCCACGTTACGGTGGTGCAGGATGGCTCGTTTGGGGGAGGAAATATTCTTGGTTCCAGAACTGACCTGCATGTTCAGAGTGTAACGATGACAGGCCACATCTATCGGGATGTCATTCTGGAACAACATGTACGTTTGTTTCGAATCGCCATGGGTGCTGAATTTCTATTTATGGATGACAACGCCCGTCCTCACCGTGCAAACATTGTAGACGAATGAATTCAATTGGAGGATATCACCCGTATGGATTGGCCAGCATACTCACCGGACTTGAATTCAATAGAGCATGTGTGGGATATGCTTGGCCGACGAATTGCAGCCCGTCAACCCCCTCCCACCTGTCAACCGGAACTTCGGAGGGCATTGCTTGATGAGTGGTGTAATATTCCCCAAGATCAGATTGATCACAAAAATGTCAACAAACACAAATATAAATTACTTTGTTACGGGTCATGGTCCCTTTCCAGCATACCTATACAGGTTTAACATTAAAGATACGGACAATTGCATTTGTGGCGAAATATGCACACCGGATCATTATCTATTCTCTTGCTCTCTAACAGACTCAAATCATGCACTCCAACCAAACCCAGAAACATATGAAGCCCGGGCAAAAAAAGCAGCAATCTCCAAAAAAATAAAAGAAAAAATTATTAAGGTTATGGACTTTGTAACGCAAAAGACTATATCACACAATAAAAACCATAAACATGTCAATAATATTGTGATGTAACCGTATCCCTTAACAGTTTATGTTTATCTATTTACTATTCATAGTTCATATCACTAAGAACCTTGTGTCAACAATTTTTTTGTACATATGTATATAACTGCTATTCTTTTCTCAAGTTGTCTAAATTCATTTTTAATTTTCCTTTTATTATATATTAGATTTTTTTTAAGTAGTTTTAGTAGAGCGGTTGCTGGCGGAAAGCATGGAATACATGCTATTCACCATAAATCACTCAAAAAGGCCTAAAGAAAGAGTTCCTAGAACTCCTCACGATTGAGAGCCGTTCTGGCGTGTTGATATGCACCAGACAACTCTCAAAGCGGAACGGACCCAGTGATTATCACTGATTAGTAACAGTGAACTCAGCCAAAGGGCTGCTTGCGTTACCCAGAGTGGTTATTCAATCCTCCTTTCCGTAGTTGTGCAACCAACACTGAAATCCCGTTAATTCGGGAAGGCCAGTGGCACTCCTGCGGCGTCCAAGATCAGATTGATGATTTGATACTCAGCATGCCTAGGCGTTGTAAGGCCTGTATTGCATCGTCCGGGAGACATACTCCAAATTAACCATCATACTAACCATGTTATACTGTTTTTTGTAAATAGTTCTTTTTTGGAATTTGCTCCAGGGAGTAAAAATCGCAATTTTTATTAATTATGTCAAACATATAGCATCTTTTTTGCTCTTTACCTTTTGTTTAATAAATAGACTTTACAAATAAGTCAAATTTGTTTTGCTTCTGTCTCTTTTTTTGCCTGAACTTCATAATCCTTAATTTATGGACATGAGTGTAGTTGTGAGATGACAGGATCTAAGACGAAATGATTAAACAGATTTCAAGGATTTCACCTGTAAAAAATGTTATTATAATTTGAAATCTGTCCTGAAGAAAATTCCTAGGAAAAAGGTATTAATGGCAGCTATTGAATGTTTACGATATGTCTTAGATGCATCAGAAGTTAAAATAATCCTTTTCTTTGATAAGGATCTTTGATAATGTGATGGGGGTAATTGTTTGGTTTGAAAGGGTAAGCCATCAAGATGAAAAATAATTTTAGAATTCTGACTAATTGGAGGAAAATTGGGAATTAAATTGGAAGGATGAATGTTTAGAGGAATAAAGTATCTAGAAGGTTAGCAAAAAAAGGACTGAAAAAAAAAAAAAAATGGGCTGTTTCAGCCTTGATTGATTTCCTGGTCGAAAATAAATGGAGCGAGGAGAAAAGGAGTCGAAAGAAATTTGTTTAGAGAAAAAAAAAAGGCTCAGCCAGTATATACATCTTCTGAAATAATGGGTTTGATTTGGTTTGGTTTGTCGCTCTACGGTCAACTTGTGCACACGAGAGCTAAACAGACCGGGACCTATAGTTTAAAGTTGATTCCGAACCACTCACAAACATTCATGCCACCGCCTGGTCTGGAACCCGAAACCCTGCAATAATGGCAGTTCGCCAGTTTCTTTATGTAAATTGGGGATTGGAGTCCATTTCGGAACGTAAGTGAGATGATATAAAGTGTTTAGGATTTGGAGATCACTATGACTAGACGTGATAAAAATAGGAGACCCACACAGTAGGCTTGAATTGTAGAATTATCGATTTGAATAAGATGCCAAGATTGGCAACAACAGGAATTAGTCGCTATTGTTTTGAGAGTATTTAAATTCTTTTATTGCTCTCTTTTTCAAATAAAGGAAATGCTATTTGAAAGTGAGATTATGAGAAAAGATTATGCCTTTATTTTCACTTTATCATGACTTTTGTCATTGCTAAAGAGGAAGATATCATCTGCTTATAATAAACATTCTATTTGAGTAGGGATAATATCGAAAATATCTCTTAAATAGATTGTAAAAAGAAAGGTATTGAGAACACTGTTGCACATCACGAATGGACGATAATTTCATCGACACAGAATTTCTCCATTTTGTGTAATAATTCATGCTACTGATGAAATTAAAAATCCATTGTGCCCGGTGCAATTTGTAAGGTTTTATATATAAGTGCGTCTCTCTAAATCGAATCATAAGCTGACGAGATGTCTAATTTAAAGAAAACAAAAAAATTTGGGGTATTTTTTGTCTGGATTATTTTGAGATGAAAGAGTGACAAAGAATACATATAATCTTTAAAAGGAATACAATCAGAAGGATAAAGATGGAATTTATCAGGAAATGAAAGATTCTTTTGAGTACAATTTGTTCAAAGATTTTGCTTAAAACAGAAGTTGAGCCGATTGGGCGATATGAGGACGTGGAAGTGGTGTCTTTGTTTGGTTTTAGTATTGGAATAATTTGTGCTGTTAACCACTCACATGGAATATTGTCCATGAAATTATATATACTAAATGCCTACATCTGTGTAAACCAGGGGTGGCCAATCCAAATGATCTTGCGGGCCATTTTGGAAATGCATCATAACTCATAGTAACACAAAAATGCATCGTCATAAAATTATATATCCCCATATTAGATTTAGAACCACTATAAACATTTTTTTTGGAGTGAAAAATTAAACACAATAATTTTGTATTTTGAACTATGAAGAACGATTAGAAAGAAGACGAATTATGATTTTCTTCCAATTCTGTGCTATACTTTCTGTTTTCGTCCGCTAGTCTTCTTTTCTTTGTAGTCATACTGAGAATAAAGGAGATATTAAATATATGTATTTTTAATTGTTAAATTAAAAGTCATTTTTAATTTAATATGAGTTATTACCTGGCTATTGTTGTTTTAAATATGTTGTTGAAGTACAGGTATATTAAAATAATTATCCTGCAGTCACAGCATATGAAACGAAACCAAAAAGTAAATTTTCACTTGAAACTGAGAGACTGGTTTGCTCTGCTATCAACAATCAACTGCGTCTATCTAAAGGATGGTCACTGAAGTCATTTTAAGAGAAACATAGAACCTGTTATATTAAATGTTCCAAGATGTGTGCCCATCATGAGTTTGCAGAAGATAATATTTGTTCTGCGATTTAAACTTTGAAACAGGTAATAGAGGGCCGTACGTAGAGCGCGCATACTCATAGAGAGTTTTGCAGGAAACTGAGCATGCGCGCTCTAACGGACGTCCCACGATAACTAACGTACGGTATGCAAAAACTCTCTAATATCTGTCATATATTCGCAGGAATATTATTTTAAAATCAAAGTTAATTTTTTCTTATAATTTCGTCAACTAATGTTTGAATACATGGATGCTCACATAATGCATTTTTTAATGCATTGGTTTTCACTACTTTGGCCATTATAAAATAAATATATTTTGTAAAAGTGTGTTAAATCTCACGGACCGGGAAAATATTCAAGGCCGGGCCACGGGTTGTCTACCCCTGATCTAAGAAGTACTTGGCATTTCGATTGGTCTTCCATTTTTAATGCACGGGTTGGCCACCCCTAGTGTAGACTTTTCTAAAAACTAGAT
Organism: Caerostris darwini; assembly: GCA_021605075.1. NCBI lineage: Eukaryota > Metazoa > Arthropoda > Arachnida > Araneae > Araneidae > Caerostris > Caerostris darwini. The sequence goes on along the minus strand of BPLQ01007972.1, from coordinate 69,085 downwards.
GGATAAAATAAAATAGAGTGAACTAGTTGAAATAAAAATAGAATGTACTAGAAAATAAATATATAAATTTATGTGACTTACCTAAAACAAAAAAAGAGACTAAAAAAGCTATACAACCAGAATAAAATGTAAACATGAATGAACAGAGATAAAGTAAACATGCGAGTCACCGATTTGAAGGACAACTTACGTCACGATTGTGATATAAACTGTCAATATATCTTATCTCGTAAAGATTCACTGTTTCTACACGATAAGATGGATCTCTCCTTTTTATTTATCTTTCCTCACATAATCAACAACATGATGTATTTGAATAAAAATGCAAATCATTATGTAATACGAATTTAATTTTTCAATAATTTTTAACCATTTATGGGTTCATATTTTCAAGGTTCTTGTTACATTTTTATTTTATTTGCAATTATTTATTTGTTTACATCCTGTTATAAATTCACTGATTTAATATTTTAATGTACTTATTACTGTTCAATTTTCTACTTTTAATCTGTAAAATCCGTGTGATGTCATGATGTGGATTTCATGTGATTTTACTAAAAAAAGAAGTACATAACGATTCCTATTAGTATAACACTGGCTAGGACCTGATACCCAGGTGACTAGCTTCTCTGACGCTTGATGTCTCAGATTTCGGGTTGTGTCGCGGCGGTGCCATGGTTGTTTATAGTGGGTTCGGAATCCACTTTAAGTCGTTGGTCCTGGTCTAATATGATTGTTGCTGAATATGACGACCCCACTCCGAAAAAAAGTCAGACTTCTACCTACGGGCACTCCATCACAACGGAAGCTGCTGTCACTTTCCTTTTCTTTCTTCCATGAGACCACATGGGTTCTTGGACTTAGTATAGATGTTGCTGTCGACCAAATGAGATACGAAACAACATAACACTATTTAGATTCTACTTGGGCAAGAAACGATTTGTTGTATAACTTTATCGTTCATTATTTAAGTAAACTTGTTGTACACTCATTTATTTGTTGATCAGAAGGTATTTTTTCAATGCTGGAAGCTATTAAGGATTTTGCTTAAATCAATTGGAAATAGACGATAAGAGTTTTTCATATTGTTAAATAATATTTACTGGTAAAAAACAAAAACAAATTGTGAGATGAAATCCCTTAGAATTCTTTTATATATATATATATATATATATATATATATACTGAAGTGACAAAAGTCATGGGATACCTCTTAATATCGTGTCGGCCCTCCTTTCGCCCGGCGAAGTGCAGCAATTCGACGTGGCATGGACTCAACAAATCGTTGGAAGTCTTCTGCAGGAATATTGAGCCATGCTGTATCCATAGACGTCCATAATTGTGAAAGCGTTGATGGTGCAGGATTTTGGGCATAAACAGACCTCTCGATGATGTCCCATAAATGCTCGATGGGATTCATGTCGGGCGATCTAGGTGGCCAGATCATTCGTTGGAATTGTCCAGAATGTTCTTCAAACCAATCGCGAACAGTTGTGGCCCGGTGACATAGCGCATTGTCATCCATAAAAATCCCATCGTTGTTTGGGTACATGAAGTCCATGAATGGCTGCAAGTGATCTCCAAGTAGCTAAACATAAGCATTTCCAGTCAATGTTCTGTCCAGTCGCACCAGAGGACCAAGTCCATGCCATGAAAAACAGCCCACACTATTACGGAGCCACCACCAGCTTGAACAGTGTCTTGCTGACAGTTTGGGTCCATGGCTTCGTGGGGTCTGCGCCACACTCGAACCCTACCATCAGCTCTTACCAACTGAAATCGTGACTCATCGGACCAGGCCACGGTTTTCCATTCATCTAGGGACCAAGCGATATGCTCACGTGCGCACGAGAGTCGCTGCAAGCGATGTCGTTCTGTCAGTAAAGGCACTCGAGTCGGTCTTCTGCTGGAATAGCCCAAGAAAGCCAAATTTCTCCGCACAGTTCTAACAGACAAGTCCCTTGTACGTCCCACATTGATTTCTGCGGTTATTTGACGCAGTGTTGCTTGTCTGTTAGAATTTACGACTCTTTGCAGACGTCGCCGGTCTCGGTCGTTAAGTGCAGGCGGTCGACCACTGCGCTGTCCATGGTGGGATGTTATGCCTGAAATTTCATACTCTCGGCACACTGTTGACACAGTGGATCTGGGAATGTTGAATTCCCTAACGATTTCCGAAATGGCATGACCCATGCGTCTAGCTCCAACTAACATTCCGCGTTCAAAGTCTGTTAATTCCCGTCGTGCGGTCATCATCAAGTCAAAACCTCGTCACATGAATAACTTGAACAGAAATGAAAGCTCTGCGAAAGCACTGCGCATTTATACCTGTTCTACGCGATGCTACTGCCATCTGAAAATTTGCATATTGCTATCCCATGACTTTTGTCACTTCAGTGTATATATATATATATACTCTAATATGATTGAAAAAAAGGCATAATCATTTAATACTTAAATATTAAGGGTTGTACTAACTCCCGGCTCTACAGCCCATGTTGGGCCATGGGCCGTCTATCTAGTGACAGATTCCGAAACAGGAGATGCTTTCTTTTTACGGAGTAGGATTGTCAGCCCAACGTTCTACAGTAATATTAGATCGGGACCTACTGTTTAAAGTAGATTCCGAACTACTATAAACATCTATTGCATCGACGGGTCTCAAACCCGAAACCTGTGGCATTGATTGCCATCAGGCCCCTAAGGATTGTACTGTTCATTTGGAAATAAATAACGAGATTTCATGAATAGTGTTTAATAATGCTTTATTGTTTAGATGAAAACAATGGCTTGAAAGCTGGCATTATTTCCATATAAAAGATAGAGAACCCCCATGATATACAGAAAGTAAAATCCGATATTAATACGCATTATTTATTTTTATTATTCATGTTATCAACAGTGTTTTTATAAGTAGGCATTTTTAAAACATTCATTCATTTCACGCCTGAACTATACAAATTTTTTTTTTTTTTTTTTTTTTTTTTTTAAATTAGTAATAAAAAAAAAAAACGGATTAGTAAAAAAAAAAAAAAAACTAAATAACAAATTAAAACCCAGTAGTTATAAACAATGTTTTGATGATAAATGAACAATCAGTAATTAAAAATATAATTGTGTAATGGGAAATAATAAATAAGCAAACTTACTTAATTTATCTTAAATATGAAAAAAAAAAAAAAAAAAAAAAAAAAAAAAAAAGAAAAGATTTCTGGTCCCGAGTTATAAATCAAAAATATATTTAATTATTAGGATATTATTTTAATTAAAGGATAGAACTATTAATTATTCTGTTATAAGTACAAGGAATATTTATTTTTCAATGTAATTAAAACGTGAATAATATAAAGGAAAAACCTTTTTTCCCTTCGCTGTCATGTATGATTTGTTAAATAAATAATCCATCAAAACTTTATTATTTTTGATTATTATATAAAAACCTACAATTATAAATCTTAGTTTTGTTGATACAAAAAGTTATGTTATTCGAATAAATCACAGAAACTGAGCAAAAGCACGTAGAAGAATGTAACAATAGTTAATCAGTTTATATTTTTTATTAATATGATTTTTTTGTCAGATTTTATTTTTATGGAGTATAAAAGAACCTTAAATTACCACAGAAATTTTTTTTGCATAACTGAAAAGCGTCCTTTTGGTTTGTATTAATTGTTTTTCTTTTCGTTTGTGCATTCCTTTTTTTTTCTTCCATTGTGTTTATCTTTTACTTTGTATGCAACCGACTGTTTCAAAGATAATCTTCCATAAATTTATAAAAACTTGTATATTCTAAAAATGCAATCTCGTTTCTTCCTCACAAAGGCTGTAAGTAGATCTTTTTTTGAAAAACAAATATTCTAATTGCGGTTTTATTTTTTAATTTTCTTAAAGGGTAACTGTTGAAGCATTTGCAAAACTAATTCTTTTTTAACACGCTTGCATGATTGTTTGCCATTGAACCAAAACAGTAAACTGAATCTTTTTTTTTTTCGCATAAAATCTGTAGAATATATAAAAAGTTATAGAATAAAAATAAATAAAATAACAATAACTATATATCTGTAGAATTCTATAGCAAATATCTATAGAATATATATAAATTTATAGAATAAAAATAAATAAAATAACAATAACTATATATCTGTAGAATTCTATAGCAAATATCTATAGAATATATATAAATTTATAGAATAAAAATAAAATAATAACAATAACTATAAATCTATAGAATTCTATAGAATATAGCAAAAATGATTAGATTATTTTTTTTAAAAATTCTTTTCTTTTATGGCTAAAAAAAAAAAATAATAATCCGAAGACAATTTGTTAAAAATTAGTTTTAGTGAGATGGCATCAAATTTTAAAATTCTGCTTTTGTTTGTTAATTTAATGGAACTCACCAGTCGATAATAGTTATAATTTTAACCAAAAAGAACTATGAAAACGAATTAAATGCTAACAGGATACTCTTCTAAAGTATATGATTCAATTTATTCTATCAATTGTAAAACTGTTGCAGAATTCCAATCACATGACACACCGCGTGACACATCAGTTTAACCATGTGATTGTTTCACCATAAAATGCAATGATCTTGATTACGCAATAGATCAGGGGTGGCCATTCCAAATGATCTTGCGGGCCACTTTGGAAATGCATTCTAACTCCGCGGGCCTCATATAAAATTATATATCCCCATATTAGATTTTGACCCGTTATAGACATTTTTTTGGAGTGAAAAATTGAAACATTATGAGTTATTATTATTGTGTTTACTATAATTTTTACACGGAAACATAGATAATATAAAAATAATGATACTAAACGTGCATTGTAAAAAAATATATAACACTAAAAAGGAAATATGAAAAACATAAATATAAACGAAATAAAAAAAATGAAATCTTTAAAAAATATTCATTTTACTTCTGCGATATTTGTTTCTACACTCTTTCACTTAACTTTTGAAAATCGATCTCAATTTGGATATTTGCACAACGTAATTGGTGTTGCAGCTTAGAGTTCTTTATGTTTGAGCATGTTTTGTGTTTAGTCAATTTCATTTTAGGGGAACAAAAAAAAAAAAAAAAAAAAAAAAAAAAAAACTAAGAGTAAACTAACTTCAACTAAGAGTTTGGTTTGTTCTGCTATCAACAATAAACTGTATCTAGGCATGGTCACTGAGGTGAAACGTAAAACCTGTTATATTAGATGTTTCAAGATGCGCGAGCATCATGAGTTCGCAGAATAATTAAATTCTATTCTGCGAACTCATACCTGTAAACTCATACATAAAACAGACAATATCTGTCATTATTATTAAGTTTTTTCTCATAATTTATACATTTAACCTTTGAATATATGGACGCACACATAATGTATTTTTTTAATACATTGGTTTTTACTACTTTCGACATTATAAAATAAATATACTTTGTGAAATATACTATATAAAATAAATATATTTTGTTTTAAATCTCAAGACTGGCCACTGGTTAGCCACCTCTGTATCAGAAGTTTGCCATATTACGAGAGGTTCACACAGAGAGCTAGATCAATGTTAGACAGAATCAATGTTCTTAGTGTACATATTATTCTTATTTAATCTGCAGCTGTTTACCCTTCTATGTCGGTTCTATTTATAGAATAAACCCCCTCCCCTTTGCAATCCTTTTTAAGGAACTCTTCTTCCCCGCAGGTTATTTTTCGAAGCAATATAGGAACTTTTTGCCCCTCCTTTCCCCCGTAACCAGTTTAGGGGAGAAAACTTTTGTACCAAAAAAGAGCCACGTAGCACTACTGACCTTGGAATTAGATTCTGGAATTTTCAATAGAGTTGGACAAAGGAATCAATCGGAATTTCGATGGACCCGGCAAAACTGTCAAAAGGGGTCGATTTTGGCTAAGGTGTGATGATTCCGACTTGGTAATAGTTTTTTTTTTTTTTTTGTTATTGCTGACAGAAGTTAACATTACAGGAAAACTTCGATTTACGCCAGGGGTGGCCAACCCGCGGCCCGCCTTGAATATTTTTCCGGCCCGTGATATTTATCACACTTCTACAAAATATATTTATTTTATAATGGACAAAGTAGTGAAAACCGATACATTAAAAAAAAAAACATTATGTGTTCATTCATATATTAAATGAGAAAAAATTAACCTTGATTTTAAAGTAATATTCTTGCCAATATATGACAGATATGGCCTGTTTTATTTATGAGTTTACAGTTCGCAGAATAATTAAATTATATTCTTCGAAGCACTGATTATCCCTAGATACACACAGTTGATTGTTGATAACGGAGCAAATCAGACTCTTAGTTCAAGTTGTTAGCGCTTGTTGTTCAATTTACACCTGCGAATCGTTTGTTTCTAAAATGATATTGACCAAACACAAAACACGCTCAAACATAACGGACGCTAACCTGCTAACCTCAATGCCCAAATTGAGACCGATTTGCAAAAGCTAAATGAAAGAGTGGAGAAACAAATATCGCACTAGTAAAATAAGTATTTTTTAATTATATCATTTTTTTTTTTAGTACGTTTATATTTATAAATTTTTTATATTTCATTTTTAATGTTATATATTTATTTATAATGTGCGTTTAGTATCCTTATTATTATATTATCCATGTTTACATGTAAGAATAATAGTAAACAGAAAAATAATAACTCATTATGTTTCAATTTTTCACTCCAAAAGAATGTCTATAGTGGGTCTAAATTTAATATGGGGATATATAATTTTATATGCTGCCCGCGGAGTTAGGATACATTTGAAGTGGCACGCAAGATCATTTGTGTTAGCCACCCCTGATTTACGCGAACAAAGTTCTTAATTTTTTCTTTAGGCAACTTTGTTGTGCTATTGTTCAAAATATTATAATTATAGAAATATTGACTTTTTTTTGTGATTCAAATAATTTATTATATGAGTACAGAATCATTAAAAGAGAATTTTAATTCACAGTTAGTCTTCCTGTTTTCTTAATTCTCACTTATTGCTTAGTATTATATGGGGGGGAGGGAACAAATGGGGGGGATGACCACGTGGTGTGGGTGATAGACCACGACCTGACGTGAGACGTGTGGGAAGCTGACCTCTTAAAAGGAGATTTTTGGTAAAGAAGAGAGAGTTCTGCGACGAGTCGACCAGAAGTGTTGTCTCTTAAGTAATTGAATAGGCTGTAGTTTCCACCTGTTTTTCAAAGTGGGACCTTAGATTCGACGGACTCGAGAACCCTGAAAATTTTCGAATTTGGAATGAACTGCACTTGTGATAAAATTTATACTTTTAATATGTATATATAAATATAGTGTTCGTAAATAAAAATTAAAGTGTTCCCATGAACCTGAAAGTGGCCCTCTTGTTGAAGCCATTATAGGTCAAATATAGGCCAAAACGTTAAAACATCAACAAAAATCAAATTAAAATTTGACTTTTACTATTTAAAGAGCTTATTTTTTTTATATTCAATTGTGTTTTACAATATGTTGCTTATCCCCCTGATTTAGGCCCCTAAACCAGGTCCAAAAGACCGTGCCGTAATAATAAATCAAGAGCAATCTCTCCCTCATTCAACAACTTCCCCACAGAGGCACCAGTACAGTCAATGAAAAGAGAGGGAGAAGCGATAACTGGGGAGTGGCAATAGGTATAAGTCTTCACATTTCCATTGTAGTTTAGGCTCCTTATGTGACCAGTACTTAGCTTAGATAATGCAGTCTGAGCAAATCTTGGGCAAGTGCCCTGCAGGGACAATTCAGAGTACTTGGCGGCATACCAGTCATGCTTGGATGGAATTTTCCAAGCGGTATTTACTTCGGCCAGAAATACGGAATGTACCGGAGGAAGCAGCAGTGCAAATTTTATATTATTCAATTGATTATTTAAATATGCTAAAAAATTCTTTTTCGGCGGATGATTATTTCTATCATATAATATGTGGACAAGATGTCTTGCATGAAGTTCAAGACGTTTGCAAGAAATATGAAGTTAGCAAAAGTGAAATTTAAGGTGAGTTAATTTTAATTTGGGGGCCTGATGTCCGAGTGACTAGCGCTCGGTGCCACATGTTTCGGGTTCGAATCTATGTGGTGCCATGGATATTTTTAGGGGTTCGAAATCCACTTTAAATCGTAGGTGTCGTCTAATATGACTGTTGGGCGATGAGAGTAGGGCTGACAATCCCATCTTATAAGAAGTAAAACGGGGGCTGCCAGTAGGCAGACGGCCTTGGTCCACCCTGGGCTGTTGCGTCACTGATGATGATGAATTTTAATTAAAAAATTTTACGTCATAGGACTCCAGCCAATTGGAGGTCTCAGTGGGCAGATCAGGTTTCCGATTGCATGGTTTTATATGATGTGATATTTTAGTATCCTGTGCAAACCCACCTCAAACTTTATTATTTAAACATAAATTTTCCACCTGACCTCAATTATGTGACTCAATTTGAAAAATAATACTGCCAATTAAACAGCGAAAATCAATATTGCCTTAATGTATGGTTGTGTTTTATGCTCTGGCATTTGATGCTGAGAACGTGCAACTTCGAAATTTTACCGTTACCACCGGCAATCATTTTCATTTTTATTTTTACGTTGTTGAAGGATAAAATATTAATATATTTCTTGCAACTACTTGATTTGGAGGAAAACTGCTTAAAACACAACAAGATGATGAATAATTAATTGTTTCCTCCATTTTGATTGCATGATAGAATGACAAAAAGGAACAAAATAGCTTAGAATAAAATAGTATAAGTTGAGAGTTGAACTTAGGCAGTAGATGCTATTAGTTTCTTATTGCTGTTGTGTGAGAGTAACTTTGTCATATGATGTCATTATAAGACATAAACACGATATTTGCTGTAAAAGGATTTTTGCTTACATTAAAAATAAAAAAATGATACTGCCAATTAAACAGTGAAAATCATTACTTTAATATTCTCAAAATATAGTTTATAAAAGCTAATTTAATTAACACTTAACGTGATAAATCAAATATCCGTTGATGATTCTTTATAAAGCTGGATTGTTTTTTTTTCTTCTAAAATTCATGATTCAAAGTTGTGGTTTTAATATGATTTTAAAAGGTGTAAAATCTTTTGGAAATTATTCCTTAAAATACTATAGGTAAAATTCTATAAAATTAAAATTCTATAAAATCTATTTTATTCTATAATATTCTATTCTATTTTCTATTCTCTTTAGAAGGTGCTTCTTTTCTCACCTTGGAAATGATCAATGAAAATTGGCTTTCTAAGAAGTAGGGAAACTTATATTCATTCACAGCACGTAATGCATCTATTCATAATTGATAAATATATCAATATTATTTTGTTTACGAAGCTTCCCCTGGAAATCGACAATTCAAATAATATCATCAGAGATCTCAAAAACTATCCAAGTAGGTTTTAACCAGCTTATGCAATCAATCAATAAATATTTTTATTTAGGGCGTTTTAGTGAATGATTATTGGTTAGGATGTCATAGTTGTGTTTGCATGTTAATTTTATGATCATTTTAAAATTAACAGTATTAATTTTTTTTCCGAATCAGTTATAGTTTGGTGCATATTAAAAAATCTCGAAACATTTAATTAATTCTTCTTAATTAAATAAAAGCCTGTGCTTTTTATAATAAAATAATCTTATATCTTATATAATATTATAAAGTATTTAATTATATACTTTATAATGATACTAATGAATTTATTCAACAATGATAACATTTAACTTCTTAAGTACAGGAAGACTATCATAAGTACTAGACAAACTTATATTGAAAAACAAAGCGTAATGATAGTTAAACATTCTACATTAACACTTCTTACAATATAACTTCTTCATTGGCCAACATGTTGGGCTAAGCCGTCTGCCTACCGGTAGATTTCGAAATAAGAGATGTTTTCTTGTTACGGGGTAGAATTGTCAGCCCTACGCCCAGCCCAATCACATTAGACCGGGACGCACGGTTTAATGTGGATTCCGAACCACTATAAACATACATAGCATTGGTGGGATTCGAAACCTAAATCTGTGGCATTGAGAGCTAAACATAACTTACCTAATTTATATATATATTATCGTGCTAACTGAAACTAGGTAAACCAAGATAGAATTTGGTAGTTGTAAGTAAATTTACTGGTGCAGTAAAAAGATGGGGAAAAAAAACAAAAAACTTTACTTTACTTTACAGTCGCATTCTTCAAAGGTTCTTCCCTCGAGTGGAATGGTTCCTTAATTTTCTGAGTAAAGAAGTGTTTTGCCTTATGATTAGACTGTCAAATTGTCTATCTGCTGTTCGTCGAACTTTATGAAGTCTTGTAATTACTATCGAAACTATAAAATGTGGGTTGATTTCGTAAAAAGAGAAACTAAAACGTTGTTGAAGCAAGAGGAAAAAAAATCTAAAAAAACAAGCTATTTTACATTTTGATTATAACATAGATTTTTTCCTGTTTAATCATAATGATAATTTAAAATAAAATAAATAAATTAAAAGAACATGCAAATAAATAAATAAATACATAAAGAATAACAATAACTGGAGTTTGTCAATAGAAAAAATCTGCAAAAGTTTTCACTTGAACGAATCATATTAAAATGAACTTGAAAAATTGTAGTGGTACAAAAAGTAAGTGGTTCGTTTCGTTATTTTTGATACACATATAATGTTTTAATGATATAGTGTTGATAAAACTTTCTATATAAGGGTAAGCTTACGACTGAAATTTTTTAATTAAAAATTTTTAATTAAAATTACGGCATTTGCGTTGCTATTCCCTTTTCAAAGTATGTTTTCTTGGGCCATTTCTGTGTCCTATATTTTTGACTACAGCACTATGCTACTATACTATTACAACATTTAAAATAAAATTGCATTATTTATGATACATTGTAAATAACTTACTAAAACAGAGTTATTTCCATAATTTAATAAAATAGTAATAAATAAATAATAGTTAAATAGCTAATAAATAATAATAAAATTTTCTATTTATTCTTTATAAAAATTGTTATGAAATTACCTATTTCTTTCTTTTTTTTTTTTTTTTAGTTTGATTAATTCACTGTTACTGAATTTGTAGAATTAATATTTTTATTATCAACAATTAAATATTGCTACCAATAATAGTTCATGATATTGCATTTCAAATGTACCTTTTTTTTTACTAAAAAAACACATATAATTTAGGCAAATAAACAAAATTTCATGCAAGGTTTACAATAGTATATTTAAAAAAAAAATTCTGGCGAATGCATTCAATGTAAAAATTCGCGTTACATAAAAAGGAAAAAAATAATTATTTGAATTCTTAAATTTTTTTCAGAATAATGGTATATATTTAATAATTTTAACTTCCAGGTCATGGATAAAATTATAGTGGAATCGATCTACAAATGCAAAAAATAATCTCGTTGCTTATATTTTCATCAAAACCTAAATAAAAAAAAGCTAAAAACTGTGTCATATTTCCTTCTTATGTGAGTCACACCCAAAGTATAATTTTTTTTCTCCATAGACCACGTTTCCTTATGGAAAAATAATTGATGAAATATTTTCCTGGACAAAATAGTAGTCGACCCACTTTCTTCAATCATGGCAGGTAGAGTAAAAGTTAAAAAGATTACTTTTAAAATACACCAAAATTCTCAGAAAATTAATGTGATGTTTAGAAGTTTTTAAATATATTCAACAAATTGATGTGACTTTATAAAAAGATCCGTTTAAGTATTCTTTTGTCGTTTACAGTGATTTAGATGAGTACAAATGCAAGTAAATTATTTTAATATTACATATATACATGACAATTTGCTATAGTTTTAGTTTTTGCTACACTTATCAATGAAGGGAATGTTTATCAATGAATTTGCTATTCTTATTAACATATACATGCAAATTTGCTATAGTTTTAGTATTTGCTATACTTATCATGAATGGCAATATTTATCAATGAATTTGCTATACTTATCAATATAAAGATGGAAGTTTGCTATAGTTTTAGTATTTGTTATACTTATCAATGAATTTCAAATTTAAATTTTTGTCCGCGCTGGAATGTAGAGGGTGCTTAAAAAATATCTTTGAAAAAATTTATTATAAAATAAATTTATAACTTGATGTTTTATAATCAATAAAAGAAATTTCAAAGTTATTTCCGATGATGTTACAATGTAGAGGGTGCTTGAAAATAGATTTAGTATTATATTTCAGTCCATTAATTGCAACATCGCGTTTTGAACTTTCTTGCATCTTGGACGCCTTTGAACTTTTAAGAGATACGTGGAAAATATTGCTTATCAATTCCCAGTTTGTGAGACTGAGACGAACTGAAAAATCGTATTATAGCGATCATTGACTCTTCGTAGCTTTACGAACCTGCGTCTTAGAAATGTCTTGTTAACTTCGTTAGCAGTTCATTACAATTCATTAAAATTACTAATCAGATGTTGTTGAACAATTTTCTCCTACAAAAAAAATTACGAAACTTTTTTTAAAATTTGCTATATATTTTTTACTATTGAATGAAAAATATTGTTTTTTTTAAAAGTAAATATCTGTGTTTAAATGATATTTTTTTAAAGCATAAATAAACAAAAGACAGTACTTTTTTTAAAGTATATGTAGTATATATATATATATACATAAAAAAGGTGTCCAATATTTAAAAAGAGTCCAAGATTCATCGTGTTGCCTGCGAATAAAGATGCATACATTGAAATTATTATTATGGCTTTTATTTTATTATATTATTTATTATTTTATGTTATGTTAGGACAAGTTTATGTTAGACAGTTATTAGAGCTGATAATTTTGGCTCAGAAGCATGAAAAAAATATCAATAACTTCTCTGCAAGAAAGACTAGAATCGTGCTCTAGAACATTACAGATATCGGCAGTGACTACTGCTAACTGTGCTTTGGTACTTAAAGGCTCGTGCTCACCAAGGCGACAAGATGCAAGCGAAAAAATTTGACCAATCACTAGCCTCTCCACGGTCGCCTGAAACCGGTTTGCAGTTCGCCGCTTGGAGTTGCCCAACTTTCAACTCGAAGCGGTTTTTCACTAGGCGTAATGCTATTTCTGACGTTTCGCTGTGAAGGGGTCAAAAAAATTTTGTCGCTTGCCTCTTGAATCTTCACGTCTCTTGCCTTGGTGGGAACGAGCCTTAAGGCGCGTTGAAGATTCACGTGGCAGACAAGAAAATTTTTTCTACCCCTTCACAGCGAAACGTCAGAAATAGCATTACGCTTAGTGAAGTTCCGCTTCGAGTTGAAAGTTGGTCGAGCCTTTATCCCATGGTTTGAATCTTGTTTTCAGGAAGAGTTCCTGAAGTCATGGAACAGAAGCGCTTCTTTCGAAGTCTCAACTGATACTAAAGAATAAATTTATCCATGGTCGATTTTGGTATGGTGGCAAATAAAAGTTGTGAATTGTTTAAAGGAAGAGGAAAAGATTTGACCACAAGGAGAATGTCTTCAGCTGTCAATTTATTGACTATAGCTTTAAAGGATAAAAAAGTATGTGCGTGTATGTTTTTTTAAAAGGGGAGAGGGGAAGGGTGTTTTTCTGCTCAAAAGATGAGTTCAGCTGAGAGGTAGAGTATTTTAAGAAATTAACAGTGTTGTTTTACGTGCTTGATAGCTAACCATTCAGTTCGTAAGTGCACAGTTTTTCTGAAAGTGTAGTATGTGGCAAAAATATGCTGCAGTTCTGTATGAAATTTTAGATGCTAGGAATAGGGAATTAGATAACAGTGATGGAAAATGTGCAAGTTCTGAAATCAGCGTGTCCAACGTTACTGAAAGATGTTTCTTCAGACCTGGAGAATAAAGCTGGTATCAAGTTGTAAAGAGTCGTTTTTAAAGCAGTCCTAGATTCTGGGTCCCAAGAAACATATGTTTTAAAAAATATGATGGAAGAAAGGCGATATATTTCAGTAAGAAAAATGACTGTTGAACGCTCTTTGTTTGATTGACTTAAATCTGATAAATACAAAAACGCATATTATAGAATCAAATTAACAATCAACAATATAATTTCAAACAATAAATCAGCAACATAATTTAAATATGGAAACTTTAAACCAGTTATCTATATATGATAACATTATACTTTGTTCAGGTTCATGGATTAAAAAACTTGAAGAAAGAAAGATGTTGTCAGATGTGGGTAACCAGCCAAAATCTGTTCAAGTATTCTTGGTACTGTAGTAGGAAAACTTATGAAGGATCAGTGGAATCTTAACTATACAATTCCGATGACTACAGCTTGTAACCTATGGACTTGTAGCTATTGAAACTTTACTTGGTTGGGGCAAAATAGAGGGAGGATCCCAGCTGGTTGTATCTCCCACCGCGCTTGAATGGCAGCTAGCGATGTAGGAATAGATGTGATGAAAAATGTGATAGTAAAAATGATTAAAAAGAAAATGAACAGCTATCGTGTTCTCTATGGTAAATTTTTAAGTAACAGAAATCTGGAGTGATTAATTTTCTATCTATTGTAGAAACATCACTGTAGTGACATAGATTTTCCCTTTTCTCCATAATGTTTCATATGAAAACAAGTTAAAAGATAAGATAGTTTATGAAGAATTTAAACGAACAGAAGTTCTGGCCTTCAAATCTATGTAGCTAAAAATTTATTTAGCCAGAATTTTCTTACTAAAAGGAAAGCATTTAGTGATTGATGAAAACAGGCTTCTAAGAATCAAACCTGTGGACAGTGACAAATTCAGACGGATTTCCAGATTCCCAGTTCTCTTGCCTCTCAGTGGTGTCATGTTGAAGTTCATATACTGATAAAAACTGACATGTGTTGAAAATATTCCTAACTGCTATATTGAGAATACTGAAGCCGCTGAAATGAGACAAAATCACAAAGCAAGAGGAACAGGAAGAATTTCTCCCAGATTAGATTTGTGAATTTAAAAAATCTTTTTTTAACTTGTGTCTGTATAAAGAGTTATGTTTTACACTAACAAATAGATTACTCTAGATGTTCTAAAATTTAAGTTGCACACTTCAATTAAGTTTCAGTTTGCGAAGGTGTATGTTACAGTTCGTAAAAAATTCATAAACTTAATACAGCTCTCTTGTAATTTTCTACTCACGCTTTTTTTACTATTTCTTTTTACTATGAGGCAACATGAAGATTGGGTCAATGAAATAAAATTTGTGAAAGAAAAAGATATTTTGGAAATTAAGATGTTAGCAATGTTATATTTAAGTTTATTTAATTGATTGAATAGTTATTTATTATTATTATTTTATTCATCTTGTTCATTTGATGATTTAAAAAAGCGCTCATCAATATTTGTTTCGTTGTCCCTTAATTTTTGTTTCACTGTAGTGACGGATATAAAAGTAAGATGATATGTGAATGAAATAGCAATCTACCAATCTTTAGATGCAAAATAAATATAGCATATGAATAATGAGGAAAAGGCGGAAAAGAGGCAGAAAATAGATAGTACTAAAAAAAATATTCTTGGTTTCTGAAAATATCTTTCGAAAGAAAAGTTTATCATCAAATACGCAATAGATCTAAAACAAATTGGTAATCGTAAATAGATTATAATCGTGTAAATGTTCTAATACGCCATAGGATTTTGAAGAGGGGAAATTTATCTTTTATCGTTTGATTATTTAATTTTCTATAATCAATAACTAATAGATTTTCATTAATTTTCTTAGGCAACTAAAAGGACAGGGCTTGAGTATGGTGAACATATTTCTTTCACAATATCATGTTCTTCCCACTCATTAACAATCTCTTTCATTTCTTTCCTTTTTGTTGCATTTGTTTTATATGGCTTCATTTATGCATGTTTGAAACCTTCAACTTCTTTAATGTCCATTTTTGTGTATCCTGTACATCTTAACCCCGATACGTTAAATTCAAAGCAGTCTCTATACTCTTTTAACAAATTAACAATGTCTTGTTCTTGCTGTTCAGTTAAGTTTTTATTAAAATTTATTTGATCTAAAATTACAGGATTTCGCTCTACATTAGTTGCACTAACATTTAATAATTCCATGGAAAGATTATCATAAAGCAAATTTAAATGATTTAAATTTAGTTCTGACTTAACCTCCGCTACTAATTTCGCTTTCCCAATGTTCTGATTCTCTTTTAACGTTATTTCCTTACATCCAAAATTGATAATCAGTATAATAGTTTTACCTCCCTTTATTTCCAATAAAGAATCAAAATTTCCTTCATTTCCGAGTCTCATAACCGTTTTCGCCTTTACAAAATTTACGCTATTATTTATTTATTTTTTATAGTTTCCATCGCTTTCAATTTATTAAGTGGCGTTTCTTCGTCGCAGCTTAATCCAATAAATGCGCAATCTTTTGCGTAACTGATATGCAAAATATCGTCCATCCTAAATATCGTCCCCTATCGTAAATCTAAAATGACACTGCCGAATCTGAGACAACTAAAAAGGAAATGTCTTTCTCTATTACTTCCTCTATTTGAAAATCCACAGCAAAACTGGGAACTTTTGATTCCCAAGTTTATTTTTTGCTAGGCGTCATATTAATTCCCATACTTATCGCAAGGGATTCTTTCAATAAAGGTAGAAGTACCAGTATGGGTAAATAGATGAAAGTACAAATACTCGAGAAGAATACTCGACAGCAATTACGGAAGAATCAAGGTTGCACACTCTTCAGCTGGTTCCTTTTTTTTTTATTCTTTGAGCAATTTTTTTTTTTTTTAATTCTTTGAGTAATTATTGAGCTTTTTGTATGTCTCTTTAAACCACATAAATTATAAGAATATAGCCAATCTTTGAAATACGCTTCTAATTCTTTAAGTTTTCATAATATGTATCTCAGTAATGAAAGTTCGAATGTATATCAGTAAAAGTTGGACATTCGCGACTAATTTTTTGAATCATCGCAATGACCTCCAAAATTATTACTTTTGTTTTCACTATTTATTTCAATTCCGTATCGAACATTTTTAAATTCACCCAATTTTCCTGTTAAATCATTCGCATTTACATATACTCAATATTTTTTTTGGTTTGTTATTCTTTGGAGACCGTAGTAATTTAAATGTCTGGTAACTATCCCGTTTTTGAATTGATGTTGTTTATTTTACTTTTACTTATTTTCATTAAATAACTTAGAAGTCAGTTAAAATTAATAACAAAATAAGGAATTTCATTTAGGTCGAGATAAATCTGCATTCATAAAAAACTTACATTACCTTACAGCAATTACGACAGAAACTACTGTGCCCAAAAAGTCAGACCAATTTTGTTTTCCAAAAACTCTTTATTTATTCTTCCAAATTTAATTCATCGCCTTCAAAGTAATCCCCTCGGACACAATGCACTTATGCCAATGTTTTTTCCAATCCTGAACGCATGCTAAAACGTCATCGGCAGGGATGCTCTTCAAAGCGATTCACATTGAATCTCTTCAATCGACTCAAAATGGTGTCTTCGGAGTTGTCTTTTGAGTTTAGGGAATAGCCAGAAGTCGCACGGAGGTAACACGGTGGTTTTGGAACGATATGGGTTTCATTTTTGGCGAAAAAGTCACGAAGAATCAATGCAGCGTGAGCTGGCGCTTCTGCAACATTCTATACGTTTTCCGCAAACAAAATTGAATGCAAGATCTTTGCTCAATGAATTCAGACATTTCGAAAATCGCCGAAATCCCTTTTAGCGTCTCACAAAGCCAAGCGTAACTCAAACACTAATGAATATTTTAACGTCATATTTCACACAGATGTTAAGCCTAGTGCACTAGCAACCAACAAAAAAAAAAAAAAAAAAAAAAAACCATTCTATAAGCCCCGGGAACTTTAAATCGAAAATTGGTCTTACATTTTGGATACAGTAATATTGCGTCAGCGCTGGCTGCGCCATCTACCGTTGTTAATATAACTTAATTTCTAAAAATAATCTACAAAATTCAAAATTATTTTCTTAGAAATGTCGCATTTTTGAGATAATAATAATAATAATAGTTAACGTTGGGATTAACAAAATGTTATTTGAAAAAAATTTGGACTGCTAAAAAGAATATTTCTTTTTTAACATCAAACATATACGGATGTGAAAAAAAATATATTCTTATAACTTAATATTTACTTATGAGTAGGAAATACAAGAATAATTATAAAAATTGAAATTTGTTTACTAATATTTATTTATCGTACATAAACATGTTTTATCTTTTATCAACAGACTTCTATCTATCTGAAAAAAATTTTGAATTCATTTTTTGTGAATATCAGGGGTCCTGATTTAATGATGGAATGATTGCATTAATCAAAGTCATGGAATGATCAAATTATGAAATGATTGCATTGTTGAGTCATACATTAGTAAATGATAATTGTTGAAAGATTTCTGCATTGGCTTCATCCGGACAACTTAGAAAATTCTTATTTCAATATATAATTTATATTCTTTGATGAATTAACAGTTTAGAAAAATGAGAGAAATATGTATACATTTTGCAGTCACCGATAGTTTAGCAGCATTTAACAATCTTTTCTAAAATGTAATACAGTCATCAACATCTTAAAAAGATTCATTTTAAGATAATTAATCTTAAAAGAGATCAATAATTTTTTTTTAATTTTCTATATTTAAAATAAAAAAAGATAATAAAAAATGACATTAAAAAAATGATGAATTAAAAATTAGTAGGTTTCGACCATGATACCCAATTGAAAAAAACTATCAATAAGGTTTGTGAAAAAGCTTATAAAAGTTTATAACTATATAAACGTTTACAATTATATTAACTTTATAAAAAATAAAGTTTGCGAAAAAACTTATTGCAGAACTTCAACTAAATGAATATAAATTACTATTTAAATACAAAAAATAAAAAAAAAATGACTAAGTTGCTTTAAAAATCATTAATTTATTTTAGGATAAAATAAATCTATAAAATATTTTTGATAGGAAAAAAGTTGGATCATCATTTGAAAACAGTAAAAAAAAAAAAAAAAAAAAAAAAAAAAAAAAAATGTATATATATGTAATAATAATAATAATATCACATTATAGATTTTATAATTTTTTTTCATCATGAAAATTAATTTTGAAAATAAAAATCGCCATTATAGTTGTGATTTTTGTTACATTGTGAGTTAAAAAGCTGAGTTTTTTTCACTCCATTTCTCTCTGTCTTTTTTTTTATTATTACTGGTAGGTATTTAAAGTCATTCATGCGCTTACTAATAAGTTTTTACTAAGTTTCATAGAAATATGACCTCGACATACATTTTAAGCCTTTATTTTATTTACATATCATATCATTAAGGGAGTGAATAATTACGAGTGCATTATAAATAATTAAAAATAAAAATACATTAAAAATAATAAAATACTAATAATACCAATTACATTAAATGCCGTTTTAATAAGTAGTAAAAATCATTTGCTAAAATCGAATATATTTTCAGAACAGAAATAATATTTAAAATTATAATTAAAAACAATTTTTAATTTTTTTCCACGTAGATTTAAATAGTGCTGAAATAAAATATTGTCAAAAACAATTGCGTTAAGAAAAAATTAACTAATAAATTGATTTATTAGCTGTTAAATTTAATTTAGTCTTTATTTTTCTCCCAAAATACTGTTATTGCGTATGCTGCCATCTAGTGATCGATATGCGTACGAATTTATTAAACGAAAAATTTCTTTAATTAAAAAAATTATTATAAAAACTATAAAAATATTAAGAAAAACATTATGAAAAAAAAAAAAAAAAAAAAAAACCGAAGCTTATTAGAAATTATATAATTTTTTTCCTAACATTCATTAAATAAAAGTTTAGAAAAAATTTCGAATATAAAAAAAAGATTGATGGCTCATGAGGAAAACAAAAAAAATGTAACTTAAAAAAAATTGACACAACAATAAAAAAAAAAGAAAAGGAAATACTTTTTCTAAAAAAAATAAATATGTTTTTCTTTATTTAATATTTTTATCTCTATATAAAGTCGTTTTTGACAGCTGTTGAGTTCCGAGTTTTAAAAATTTTTGTATAAATATTGATATTTTGATAATATTGATTTGCTTATTTATTTTTAATATAAGCTATTTTAATATTAGAGTTAATTTCATAAAAGTGATAAAATATTCAAATGTTTATAACCTTATAGATATTTTTAATCTGTGGCTAATTTTTTAATAATATTAATAGAACATTGTGATCTCATAATTTTATAAAATAAAAATTCTTTGTTACTCATACAATAATTGATTTAAAAAATTAATTTATTTTCAATCGCACTTCAAGTAAATTTTAAAAGAGTTTAAATTTCATTTTGTTTGTCATAGACTTGTAAGAAACAAAATGAATTCTTTTGATGTAGCTTTTATATTACTTTTCATTTTACTAATTCAGAAATTTGTGGAAACTACAACAAGTTCAATGTTATCTAGGGCCAAACATGTTCTCATATACATATTTGTAAGAGGAGACTCGTAGGAAGCACTTCCTAAAATAATTTTTAGAAGTATAGTTAAATTAAAAAAAAAATTTTTTAAAGTAATTTATCAATTGTAAGTTACAATATTTTTTATAAATAAAAAGATGGTAGTTTACAATTTTATTCCGTCTTTAAAGATGTTGTAATTTTTTAAAAACAGGTCTTGGAAGTTGAAAAGCAATTAGCCATAAATAGGGGAAAAATATGTTCAATTTATATTCTTTATTTAATTTGAATAAATTAGAGATTATTGAGAATTACTTTAGATAATTAGTTTACAATTTTATTCTTTCTTTAAAACTGTCTAAATTTTTCTAAAAACAGTTATTGGAAGTTGAAAAGCAATTAGTCACAAATTACGGAAAAAATATGTTTAATTTATATCCAATTTTTATTTAATTTGATTAAATTAGAAATAATTGAATTATCAGGATCAATATTTAGATTTTATCTCAAGACATGAAGCCTAATCATTATAAAAAAGAAATGGAGCGTCTTCATTGTACAAAATTCTGTTCTTAGAACATCAGGCAAGATTGTTCTAATATGGAAAAAATATATCCACCACATTCTGATATAGTTAAATGTTTTTTTCTTTGAAATTTTTTTTAATATTTTTATGGAAAAATTGTCATAGTCCCAGAAATGATACATTTAAAAGGATGTACGTAAAGAAAATATCTATACAGAAATAATGTGTTAATGCACACACAAAAGCAATAAAAGTCAATTTGAAGTAATTATGAAGCATATAAATAAAAATAAAACTCTAATGTTTGTTTTAAATTTCATTTATATTCTGTAAGTATTCAGTCAAACATAAAAATATCAATCTTAGATTTTATCTAAGCAAAGAGATAAGAATAAGACTTTAAAAAACACTTTCATCATCATTATTAAAAGTATCATCTTTTAGATATTGGCCCTAAGAATTATATTGAAAATAACCCGTTAAAACTTGACAAGGGAATCATGTTGGGCAAAATAATTGCCTAAATTATTGACCTGTTTAAAAAAAAAAAAAATCACCTTTTTCTGAAATACATTTTATTTAAAAATAGATTGGTATGTGTGAAAGTAAAAATAGTCACACGAAAATTACTTTTAGTATGGAGAAATTATAATTTTCAATTATAATGAGTTCGCGTATGGAGATACTGGGAACTCAAAATTTTCCAGAATAATTTTTGTTGATAATAAGGAGGCTGGGTTCAATTATTAATCAATTCATTAATTGATTAATATTATCACATTTTCGTAGAAAATAAATATTAAATTTTTGTCGTTTCGCAAAGCATATTGATGTTGAAAAGAAATTCATTTTAATTGTTCTGCATAACTTACCAAAGACAGAAGATTTTTTACAAAGAATGCACAATTTTCAAATGAACATTATTGAATTAATTTTCCTGTTTACATTTATAGGAACAAAATTACTGCATTTCTTTTATTTAAATTGTTATATTTTCAATTATTTACTCTGTTATGATCCTAACTTGCTTTAACATACTAATTTGCTTCATCATTAATTGCTGAATAATTTATATATATTATAATTTTATGTCCCTCATAAAGGGAGGGAAGGGGTGGAGAGGAATCTTCTATTGTGATGGAGCACCCGTAGGTAGAAGTCTGACTTTGGCTCCGTGACGCTCTTATTTGATTTATCTTATTTGACGTCTGATTTGCCACCGTGTACTTGAACAAGGAAGGTAGTGCCTTCAGGGAGGACCTTTAGGGAGAACCACCCCGCATTTGTATATCGTATGGAAGAAAATCTGGAGAACTCCCACCAGGTAATCCGACTAACGATCATCATCGGGCGCTATCAGTACTTGGGAGGGTGACCACCTGGTAACCCCGCGTGCAGTTGGCATTCAAAATTTTTGGGATCTAAATGGTCGAGTGTCTATGGCTCGGGGCTCAAGTTTCGAGTTATAGTCCCGGAGGTTCCATGGATGTTTGTAGTGGTTCGGAATTCACTTTAAACCGTAGGTCTCAATCTCATATGACACTACAGCGCAGTCAGACTTCTCAGACACATCATTCCCAAAACTGTATAAGGCAAACTCATCTTTAGTAGTAGTACCACGATTAAAGAGGCAAGATGCTGCATAAACGCCACCGAGTCACCTCGTTTTTTGAAACAGTGTCTACAACCAAGACGCCAGGGGATTGAACCTCCACCCTAATGCTCACCAGCGCCGCAAGTTGACATTGAGCCACAAGTCGGGCAATTTTATATCTGATGCTACTGAAATATTTTATATTCTGGGATTGTTCTGAACTTCATACTCGAGGTTAACCTGAAGGATATTTTTGCATGCGTATTTATCGTTCTTATCCTTGACATAGCTCGGCTTCCCTCTTATTTTCGTACCTAGTAGTAGCAGTTCCAAAACCATCCTAGCTACCCCTCTTCATCTCTACTTGATGCATATAAAAAAAACAAGCATAAACCTAAAGATTAGAGATTAATTAAATCCAAATAAGGTTACCGGACGTACTATAAGTATGACGATATTCAGCAATTTTATTCTTCCGCGCGATTGAATTCTTAAGCAGACAGCATTCAGTCGGAAAAGTTTCCGCTCCACCAAATTCTGACTGAGGATAGAAACAAGAGCATTAAAAAGAGAGAGAATTAAGGCAAAAATAATCTGCGGGGAAGTGTGCGAATTAAGATTAATGGTAGGCAAATTTAATTACTCCAACCACCACATCCAATGATCATACAAGAAGTACGAGACAAGTCTCGAGGCAAACGTAAACGTTTTCGTGGAAAATTCTCCGAAACCAACTCAAGTGTGTTGGAAGTCGAAGCAGCAACTTCCACTTCCAGAAAGAAAGAAACTGTTTAATTAGACTATCCTCCACACGAAAGTTTTGCTGCAAAGCCCCGTGATTTATCGCCCAAGATTAAGTTGCTTTGCTGTGGCAGCAGCTGGGAAGATGAAGGGGGGAAACGGCAGGTAAAAGGAAACTCGATAATTCGGAAATCCGTCCATTTCATTCTTGTTTCGGATAGCATTTGAATGGGATTTGATTTAATGCGAAGTTAATTGCGAAAGGAATGCTGGAAGGAAGAACGACCGAATGTTTCCAAAAGCCGCGAAACTGAAGAGTTTCAGTTTTCTCGTGACAGCAGCTTGATTTATAGGACTGTCTGGTGGGAACTTTGCATTCAGACCCATACAAAGGCATCCCTAGAATTCTTCTAAGAGGGCGACAATAGTATTTATTAAATTTAGTTTCAATCTTTTCAAGGGAATGAGTTAAGGCTACGCGTAGGAAATGAATGCCTTAATAATTTCGCTCTGGACTTGAAAAGCGAAAATGTTTATGGTATTTTGAAATGTCTATGGAGGAAAGGATACACACTAATGGATGCTTTGCATAAAACAGCGGATGTGCTATGGATTTAATAAATTATTTAAAAATACTCTTACCCTCTGTTTATTTTTATAGTCTTTTGAGAGATCGTAAAACCTTTTAAAGATGACTATGGAGTTTTATAAGTAGCAAGTAAACAGTTAGAGTCTAGCTATATAATACTCAAGTAATTATATATATATAATTACTTGAAAATTATATAGCTAGACTCTAACTGACATACAAATTTACAAACTTGACATACAAATCCTACACACGCTTATATATATGTAGGGTTTATTTGTCTGCTAATCAGCAAGGTTGTGAGTCGAGCTCCTCCTCTCAATTTGCATCGAGTCGTATCATTTATGAAAGCAGTGATCGTAACGAACGTCATCAATGTATTGGATTCTTTTATTGAAATATCAGATAATGATTGGCCTAATATGAAAAAATATATCCACCATATTCCCTGTCATGATAGGATGTAGTTATTTATATAGTTAAATGATTATTTTATTGAAAATTCTTTAAATATTTTTGATTGAAAAATTGTCTTAGGGCCAGGAATAATGAAGATACATTTAAAAGGTTACATGTAAAAATATATACACAGAAATAATGTATTAATTAAAAAAAATATAAAAGTTAGTTTTAAGTAGATATTAAGAATATAAATAAGAATAAAATTCTAATGTTTGCTTTAAAATTCATTTATATTCTGTAAATATTCAGTCAAGTATAAAAATATCAGTCTTAGATTTTATCTAAGAAAAGAAATAAAAATATTACTTTAAAAAATTGTTTCATCATCATTATTAAAAGTATTATCTTTTAGATATGGCCTTAAAAATTATACGAAAAAAAAAACAAACACTGTTAAAACTTGACAAGTAGATCGTGTTGGGCAAAATAATTGCCTAAATTATTGACCTGTTAAAAAAAAAAAAAAAAATCAGCTTTTTCTAAAATACATTTTATTCAAAAATAGGTTGGTATGCGTGAAAGTAAAAATAATCAGGTGGAAATTATATTTGGTATGGATTTACCAAAAATAATTAGGCAGTATATAAATACTGGGAAATTTTCCAAAAATAATTTTTGTCGATAATAATGAGTTCTGGGTTCAATTTATTAATTGATTAATATTATCACATTTTTGTAGAAAATAAATATTAAATCTTCATTTTTGTCATTTCACATAGCACATTGATGTTGGAAAGAAATTCATTTTTATTGTTCAGCATAACTTACCAATGATTGAAGATTTTTCACGAAGAATGCTCAATTTTCCAATGAACATTTTTGAATTAAGTTAAAATTGAAATTGCGAATGATTTTTTAATCCAATTTCTATTTTATATTGTGCCTGTTTACATTTGTCAGAAAACAGTATTGCACTTCTGTTATTTAAATTGTTACATCTTGATTTATTTACTCTGCTATGATTTTGATATGAACTTGCCTTAACATGATAATATGCTTCAACATTAATTGCTCAATAATTTATATATCTAATAATTTTATATCTATTGTTGTTGTGGTCGTATCCCTCATAGAAGGAGGGAAGAGGGGACGACCTTTAGGGAGAACTATCCCGCATTTGCGTTCGTATTAGGGAAACCTCGGAGAACTCCCACCAGGTAGTTAGATTAACGATCATCATCTGGCGTGGTCAGTACTTGTGAGGGTGACCAACTGGGGACACCTTGTGCCATTGGCATTCAAACTTTTTTTGGGCCTGAATGCCGAGTATCTAGTGGTTGGTGCCACAAGTTTCGGGTTCAAGTCCCGGCGGGGCCATGGATGTTTGTAGTGGTTCGGAATCCTCTTTAAGCCTAAGGTCCGGGTCTCATATGACTGTCAAGCGTCTCACAGTCCAGTCAGACTTCTCACCCACATCATTCCCAAACTGCATAGAGGCAAATCAGCTCTCGGCACAGTGATGTGGAGTGGTGTAGTAGTAGTAGTTCGACTAACGAGGCAAGATGCTGAATATCACAAACGCCATCGAGTCATCTCGTTTTTTGAAACAGTGTCTACAACAAAGCCGACAGTGGACTGAATGTCCAGCCCAATGCTCACCAGTGCCTCACGGTGCCACTGAGCCACGAGTAGGGCTATTTTATATCACATAAAATTAAAATATTTTTTATTCTGCAATTGTTCACTTCTACAACTGCATACTCGAGTTTAACCGAAGGTTATTCTTGCATGCAGATTTATTGTTGTTATTCTTGACAAAGCTCGGTTTCCTTCTTATTTTCGAATATAGTAGTAGCAGTTCCAAAATCAGACTAGCTAACCTTATTCATCTCTTCTTGATCTACATAAAAAAACAAGCATGAACACAAAAATTAGCGATTAATTAAATCCAAATAAAGTAAGTCTTTAAAAATGTTGCTGAACGTACTATAAATACGACGATATTCAGCAATTTTATTCTTCCGCGCGATTCCGAATTCTTAAGCAGACAGCATTCAGTCGGAAAAGTTTCCGGTCCACCAAATTCTGACTGAGGGCAGAAACAAGAGCATTAAAAAGAGAGAGAATTAAGGCAAAAATAATTTGTGTGAAAGTGTGCGAATTAAGATTAATGGTAGGAAAATTTAATTACTCCAACAGGCACATCGAATGATCACGCAAGAAGTACAAGACAAGTCTCGAGGCAAACGAAATCGTTTTCGTGGAAAATTCTCCGAAACCAACTCAAGTGTGGTGGAAGTTGACGCAACTTCCAGAAAGAAAGAAACTGTTTAATTAGACGGCCCTCCACGATAAAGTTTTGCCTGCAAAGCCTTGTGATTTATCGCCCAAGATTAAGTTGCTTTGGGAAAAGGAAACTCGATAATTCGGAAATCCGTCCGTTTCATTCTTGTTTCGGATAGCACATTTGAATGGGATTTGATTTAATGCGAAGTTAATTGCGAAAGGAATGCTGGAAGGAAGAACGACCGAATGTTTCCAAAAGCCGCGAAACTGAAAAGTTTCAGTTTTCTCGTGACAGTAGCTTGATTTATGGGACTGTCTGGTGGGAAACTTCACATTCAGACCCATACAAAGGCATCCCTTGGATTCTTTTAAGAGGGGGCGACATTAGTATTTATTAAATTTAGTTTCAATCTTTTCAAGCGAATGAGTTAAAGCTTCGCGTAGGAAATGAAGGCATTGATAATTTTGTTCTTGACTTGAAAGGCGAAAATGTTTACGCCCTTTTGAAATGTGTATGGAGGAAAGGATACACACTAATTGATGCTTTGCATAAAAGAGCGGATGTGCTATGGGTTTATTAAAGTATTTAAAATACTCTTACTCACTATTTATTTTTATATGCATATTTTGAGAGATCATAAAAGCTTTTAAAGATGACTATTAAGAGCTGTATGTAGCAAGTAAAAAGTTAGAGTTCAGCTACATAATTTTCAAATAATTATATATATATAATTGGGCCTGAATGGCTGAGTGGCTAGCTCTCGGTACCACAGGTTTTGGATTCATGTCCCGGCGGTGCCATAGTTGTTTGTAGCGGTTCGGAATCTACTTTAAATCTTAGGACCATTCAGGACCACAGAAACCATTCGGACTTCTCATTTACACCATTCGCAAACTGAATAGGGGCACTCAGCTCTAAGCACAGTGATATGGTGTAGTGTAGTAGTAGTAGCAGTACGACTAACAATGAAAGATGCTGAACATCGCAAACGCCATCGAGTCACCTGGTTTATTGAAACAGTGTCCAATAATAAAGCCGCCAGTGGATGGAACCTCCGCCCTAATGTTCACCAGCGCCGCAAGTTGCCACTGAGACACATGTCGTCATGTTTTCACGACGTCTGATGTTATTAAAATATTTTATATTCTGTAATTGTTCTCTTTTGCAACTGCATACTCGAGATTAACCGAAGGATATTCTTGCATCCTTTAATTAGCTCAGTTTGCCTCTTATTTTTGAACCTATTCGTAGCAGTTCCAAAATCAAACGAGCTACCCAACTTCATCTCTACTTGATGCATATCAAAAAAAAAAAAAAAAAAAAAAAAAAAAAAAAAAAAAAAAGCGTGAGCACAAAAATTAGCGATTAACTAAATCCAAATAATGTTAGTCATTAAAAATGTTGCCGAACATGCTATAAGTATGACGATATTTAGCAATTTTTTTCTTCCGCGCGATTGAATTCTTAAGCAGGCAGCTTTCTGTCGGAAAAGTTTCCGGTCCACCAAATTCTGACTAAGGGCAGAAACAAGAGCATCAAAAAGACAGAGAAAAATAATCTGCGTGAAAGTGTGCGATTAATGGCATTAATGGCAGGCAGATTTAATTACTCCAACCACCACATCGAATGATCACACAAGAAGTACGAGACAAGTCTCGAGGCAAACGAAAACGTTTTCGTGGAAAATTCTCCGAAACCAACTCAAGTGTGGTGGAAGTTGAAGCAGCAACTTCCACTTCCATAAAGAAAGAAACTGTTTAATTAGACGGTCCTCCACGCAAAAGTTTTGCCTGCAAAGCCCCGTGATTTATCGTCCAAGATTAAGTTGCTTTGCTGTGGCAGCAGCTGGGAAGATGAAGGGGGATAAGGAAACTCGATAATTCGGAAATCCGTCCATTTCCTTCTTGTTTCGGTTAGCACATTTGAATGGGATTTGATTTAATGCGAAGTTAATTGCGAAAGGAATGCTGCAAGGAAGAACGACCGAATGTTTCCAAAAGCTGCAAAACTGAAAAGTTTCGGTTTTCTCGTGACAGCAGCTTGATTTATGGGACTGTCTGGTAGGAAACTTTGGATTCAGGCCCATACAAAGGCATCCCTTGAATTCTTCCAAAAGGAGGGCGACAATGGTATTTATTAAATTTATTTTCAATCTTTTCAAGAGAATGAGTTAAAGCTTCGCGTAGGAAATGAAGGCATTAATAATTTTGTTCTCGACTTGACTTGAAAAGCGAAAATATTTATGGCCTTTTGAAATGTCTGTGGAATAAAGGATGTACACTAATGGAGGCTTTGCATAAAAGAGCGGATGTGATATGGGCTTATTAAATTATTTAAAAATAATCTTACTGTTTATTTTTATAGGCTTATTTTGAGAGATCGTAAAAGCTTTTAAAGATTTGAGCTTTATCTGAGCTGATTAAAGTTTTTTAAGATTTTTCAGTCTTATATGTAGTAAGAAAGTCTAGCTATATAATTTCAAGTAATTATATATATACTATATATATGGTATGATATGGCATCATGTCGCTGAAGAAGGTGGGCAGTGCCTTCAGGAGGACTTTTAGGGAGAAATATCCCGCACTTGCTTTCGTATGGGAGACCTCATACCCAGTATTAAGTACTTGGGAGGGTACCACTTGGGAACAGCGTGGGCCGTGGAGTTCAAAATTTTTGAAGACTGAATGGCCGAGTGTCTAACGCCCTGGCGCTCGGTGCCACAGGTATCGGGTTCAAGTCCCAGTGGTGGCATGGATGATTCTAGTGGTTCGGAATCCGCTTTAATTCTTAGGTCCCGGTCTCATATGACTGTAGAGCGTCATAGAGCAGATTGTGACTTCTCACCCACATCATTCCCAAACTGCATAGGGAAAACTCAGCTCTAGGCACAGTGATGTGTTGTGGTTTAGTAGTAGTTGTAGTATTCTGTCTAAAGATGCAAGATGCTGCACATGACAAACGCCATCGTGTCACCTCGTTATTTAAAAACCACCAGTGAATTGAATCTCCGCCGTAATACTCACCAGCGCCGCACGTTGTCATTGAGCCACAAGTAGGACAACGTTATGTCTCATGTTATTGAAATATTTTATAATATGTAATTGTTCTCTTCTACAACTACATACTCGAGGTTAACCGAAGGATATACTTGACTGCGGATTTATCGTTCTTGTCCTTGACATAGCTCGGCTTCCTTCTTATTTTCGAACCTAGACTTAGCAGTTCTAAAAACACCCGAGCTATCCTTCTTCATCTCATATTGATGCATTTAAAAAAACAAGCATGAACACAAAAATTAACTATTAATTAAATCAAAATAAGGTTAGTAATTAAAAATGTTGCCGAACATACTATAAGTATGACGATATTCAGCAATTTTATTCTTCCACGCGATTGAATTCTTAAGCAGACAGCATTCAGTCGGAAAAGTTTCCGCTCCACCAAATTCTGACTGAGGGTAGAAACAAGAGCATTAAAAAGAGAGAGAATTAAGGCAAAAATAATCTGCGTGAAAGTGTGCGAATTAAGATTAATGGTAGGCAAATTTAATTACTCCAACCACCACATCGAATGATCACACAAAAAGTACGAGACAGTCTCGAGGCAAACGCAAATAATTTCGTGGAAAATTTTCCGAAACCAACTCAAGTGTGGTAGAAGTTGAAGCAGCAGATTCCACTTCCAGAAAGAAAGAAACTGTTTAATTAGACGGTCCTCCTTGCTAAAGTTCTGCCTGCAAAGCCCCGTGATTTATCGTCCAAGATTAAGTTGCTTTGCTGTGGCAGCAGCTGGAAAGATGAAAGCGGAAACGGGCAGGGTAAACGAAACTCGATAATTCGGAAATCCGTCCATTTCATTGTTGTTTCGGATAGCATTTGAATGGGATTTGATTTAATGCGAAGTTAATTGCGAAAGGAATGCTGGAGCGA
The DNA here is from genome assembly GCA_021605075.1 of Caerostris darwini. Classification (NCBI taxonomy): domain Eukaryota; kingdom Metazoa; phylum Arthropoda; class Arachnida; order Araneae; family Araneidae; genus Caerostris; species Caerostris darwini. The sequence goes on along the minus strand of BPLQ01007972.1, from coordinate 38,574 downwards.
AGAACGACCGAATGTTTCCCAAAGCCGCGAAACTGAAAAGTTTCAGTTTTCTCGTGACAGCAGTTTGATTTATATGACAGTCTGGTGGGAAATTTGGCATTCAGACCCATACAAAGGCATCCCTTGGATTCTTCCAAGAGGCAGCGACAGTCGTATTTATTAAATTAAGTTTCAATCTTTTCAAGCGAATGAGTTAAGGCTTCGCGTAGGAAATGAAGGAATTAATAATTTTGTTCTGGTTTGAAAAGTTAAAATGTTTATGGACTTTTGAAATGTCTATGGAGGAAAGGATGCACACTAATGGATGTTTTGCATAAAACGACGCATGTGGTATGGGCTTTATTAGATTAGCTAAAAATATGCTTATCCTGTGCTTATTTTTATAGGCATATATTGATAGATCGTTAAAGCTTTTAAAGCTGACTGTTGAATCTTATATGTAGCAAGTAAACAGTTAGAGTTTAGCTATATAATTTTGAAGTAATTATATATATATATAATTCGGCCTGAATGGCCGAATGGCTAGCTCTGTGGCGCTCGGTACGACAGGTTTTGGGTTCGAGCCCCTGCGGTGCCATAGTTGTTTGTAGTGGTTCGGAATCCACTTTAAATGATAGGTGCCGGTCTCATACGACTGTAGAGCTTCCCAGAACCCATTCGGACTTCTCACTTACATCATTCCTAAACTGAATATGGGCACACAGCTCTTAGCACAGTAATGTGATGTATTGTAGTAGTAGTAGTCCGATTAACGATGAAAGACGCTGAACATCGCAAACGTTATCGAGTTACCTAGTTTTTTATATACTACAAAGACGCCAGTGGATTGAATCACACCAGCGATGCACTTCGTCATTGAGCCACGAGTCGGGCAATTATATGTCTCACGTTATTGAAATATTTTATGTTTTGAAATTATTTTCTTCTACAACTGCATACTAGAGGGTAGCCGAAGGTTATTCTTGCATGCAGATTTATCGCTGCTCTCCTTGACATAGCTCGGCTTCCTTCTTATTTTTGAATATAGCAGTAGCAGTTCTAAAATCAGTCTAGCAACCCTTATTCATCTCTTCTAGATGTACATAAAAAACAAGCATGAACACAAAAATTAGCAATTAATTAAATCCAAATAAGGTTAGTCATTAAAAATGTTGTCGAACGTACTATAAGTATGACGATATTCAGTAATTTTATTCTTCCGCGCGATTGAATTCTTAAGCAGACAGCATTCAGTCGGAAAAGTTTCCGGTCCACCAAATTCTTACTGAGGGTAGAAACAAGAGCATTAAAAAGAGAAAGAATTAAGGCAAAAATAATCTGCTTGAAAGTGTGCGAATTAAGATTAAGGGTAGCCAAATTTAATTACATCTACACCACATCGAATGATCACACAAGAAGTACGAGACAGTCTCGAGGCAAACGAAAACATTTTCGTGGAAAATTTTTGAAACCAACTCAAGTGTGGTAGAAGTTGAAGCAGCTACTTTCACTTCCAGAAAGAAAGAAACTGTTTAATTAGACGGTCCTCCACGCAAAAGTTTTGCCTGCAAAGCCCCGTGATTTATCTTCCAAGATTAAGTTGCTTGCTGTGGCAGCAGCTGGGAAGATGAAGGGGGAAAAGGAAACTCGATAATTCGGAAATCCGTCCATTTCATTCTTGTTTCGGATAGCATTTGAATGGGATTTGATTTAATGCGAAGTTAATTGCGAAAGGAATGCTGGAAGGAAGAACGACCGAATGTTTCCAAAAGCCGCGAAACTTAAAAGTTTCAGTTTTCTCGTGTCAGCAGCTTGATTTATGGGACAGTCTGGTGGGAAACTTCGCTTTCAGACCCATACAAACACATCCCTTGAATTCTTCCAAGAGGTGGGCGACAATGATATTTATTAAATTTAGTTTCAATCTTTTCAAACGAATGAGTTAAAGCTTCTCGTAGGAAATGAAGGCCTTAATGATTTTGTTCTTGACTTGACTTGAAAAGCGAGAATCTTTATGGTCTTTTGAAATGACTATGGATTAAAGGATAACATTAATGGATGTTTTGCATAAAAGAGCGGATGTAGTATTGGTTTATTAAATTATCTAAAAATTTTCTTACCCACTGTAAATTTTATAGGCATATTTTGAGAGATCATAAAAGCTTTTAAAGATTTGAGCTTTATCTGAGCTGATTAAAGCTTTTTAAGATTTTTGAGTCTTATATGTAGTAAGTAAAAATTAGAGTCTAGCTATATAATATTCAACTAATTATATATTTATGGTATGATATGGCATCGTGTTGCTGAAGAAGGAGGACAGTGCCTTCAGGAGGACTTTTAGGGAGAACTACCCCGCAGTTACTTTCGTATGGGAGACCTCATACCCACTAATCAGTACTTGGGAGGGTGACCACTTGGGAACACCGTGGGCCGTGGCATTCAAAATTTTTGAAGACTGAATGGCCGAGTGTCTAACGCTCTGGCGTTCGGTGCCACAGGTATCGTGTTAAAGTCCCGGTGATGGCATGGATGTTTATAGTGGTTCGCAATCCCCTTTAATTCTTAGGTCCCGGTCTCATATGACTGTAGAGCGTCATAGAGTCAGTCAGACTTCTCACCCACATCATTTTCAAACTGAATAGGGAAAACTCAGCTCTAGACACAGTGATGTGTTGTGGTTTAGTAGTAGTAGTAGTATTCTGTCTAAAGATGCAAGATGCTGCACATCACAAACGCCATCGAGCCACCTCGTTATTTAAAAAATACCAGTGAATTGAATCTCCGCCGTAATACTCACCATCACCGCACGTTTTCATTGAGCCACAAGTAGGACAACGTTATGTCTCATGTTAATGAAACATTTTATACTATGTAATTGTTTTCTTCTACAAGTACATACTCGAGGTTAACCGAAGGATATTCTTGCCCGCGGATTTATCGTTCTTATCCTTGACAAAGCTTGGCTTCCCAGTTATTTTCGAACCTAGTCGTAGCAATTCAAAAACCAAACGAGCTCCACTCTCCATCTCTACTTGATGCATGTAAAAAAACAAGCATAAACGCAAAAATTAACGATTAATTAAATCCAAATCAATTAGTCAAGAAAAATGTAATTAAACGTACTATAAGTATGACGATGTTTAGAAATTTAATTCTTCCGCGCGTTTGAATTCTTAAGCAGACAGCATTCAGTTGGAAAAGTTTCCGATCCACCAAATTCTGACTAAGTGCAGAAACAAGAGCATTAAAAAGAGGGAGAATTAAGGCAAAAATAATCTGCGTGAAAGTGTGCGAATTAAGATTAATGGCAGGCAGATTTAATTACTCCAGCCACCACATCCAATGATCACACAAGAAGTACGAGACAAGTCTCGAGGCAAAGGAAAACGTTTTCGTGAAAAATTCTCCGAAAGCAACTCAAGTGTGGTGTAAGTCGAAGTAGCAACTTCCACTTCCAGAAAGAAATAAATTGTTTAATTAGACGGTCCACCACGCTAAAGTTTTGCTTGCAAAGCCCCGTGATTTATCGGCCAAGATTAAGTTGCTTGCTGTGGCAGCAGCTGGGAAGATGAAGGGGGAAAAGGAAACTCGATAATTCGGAAATCCGTCCATTTCATTCTTGTTTCGGATAGCATTTGAATGGGATTTGATTTAATGCGAAGTTAATTGCGAAAGGAATGCTGGAAGGAAGAACGACCGAATGTTTCCAAAAGCCGCGAAACTGAAGTTTCAGTTTTCTCGTGACATCAGCTTGATTTATGGGACTGTCTGATGGGAAACTGCGTATTCAGACCCATACAAAGGCATCCCTCGAATTCTTCCAAGGGGGCGACAATAGCATTTATTAAATTTAGTTTCCAGCGAATGAGTTAAAGCTTCGCGTAGGAAATGAAGGCATTAATAATTTTGTTCTTTACTTGAAAAGCGAGAATATTTGTGGCCTTTTGAAATGTCTGTGGAGAAAAGGGAACGCACTAATGGATGTTTTGCGTAAAAGAGAGGATGTTGTATTATATTATAGCGGCTGATTAAGTTATTTAAAAATGCTCTCACCCACTGTTTATTTTTATAGGCATATTTTGAGAGATCACAAAATCTTTTAAAGATGACTATGGAGTCTAGATATATAATTTTCAAGTAATTACTTATGTATATATATATTTATATATGTCTTCTTCTCCAATGGTGCAATATTACCATAGTGGGCTAAGGCCTATCAACAAATTCTGAAACATGCGATGTAATTTTTACGGGGTACAGTTGTCAGCCCTGTGCGTAACGCTCTACAGTTATACCAGACCGAGACCTACGATTTAAAGTGGATTTCGGACAGCTACAAACATTCATAGCAATGCCGGGGGTCGAACCCGAATATATATGTATATATATGTATTCATTTGTAAAAAGTCTTTTAGTAACACATGTAAAATGTCAATACATTCCTGGGAAACAGTAAAACAGGCAAAAATCAAAGTGTTTGAAAAAAAGCAAACTAAGTATTAATAAAATTACAATTTCAGGTATAAATTTATTTTATAGATTCGAGAAAATATTCGGGTACAGATAAATATTCATGTTTTTTAAATGTGAATGCTGCTTTATATATGAGAGAAATTTTCTAAGATGTTGGTCTATTAATAATGAAAAATGCTCACAAAGTATTGATAAATTTATTATTTAAAGTAGTTTCACTTAAATTCAGCGGTATCACACTGAAGTTTCATTTCAGTGTGATACCGTCAGAATTGAAGCTGCCTCTTTCCCTTCCCTCCTGCCATGAGAATACAAAGGTTCATGGACTTCGTTTGACAACAACATCTAGACCATGTTGTTGTCGACCCAGTGATAAAAAAGAATAGAATACAGCAACAAATGAAATCAAAACGAATTTTAAACTTCCTTCTTCGAAGTAATAGCAAATTAAATCCTGTCTATATTTTAATCTACAAGTGTGATTGACTATGGAAGTATATACACATATTATTACTTATTAGTGGATTGTGCGTGGCATACATAAGTGGTACTTAAGTTCCACCCATGTACAGAAAAAAAAAGTATGATTGGGTTATATGGATGAGACAATGAGGTTAACATGCACCAAAATTCAAGTAGGAATGATGACGGAAAATGCAACTGGAATAAAAATGGAAGTCAAGAGGTCATGAATTGCTTTTTCGTGTAATCTATTCATGTATATTGAAATTTCTTCTATATTCATCTGAGATAATTTTTCTACTGAACAAAATTAAGTATGTCAAAAAAAATATATTTTATGATGGTAATTTTTACGGACTTTTGAATAAAATCAGATCAGAAATATTACCTAAAACCAAATCTATAAAAAAAATTAGTAAAGAATATTTCGCTTTTAAAAATATTTGAGATTTAGATGGAAATCGATCTAAAAAATAACTCTGTGTTACAATTGTTTCAAGATTATTTTGAAAAAAAATATTCATGCTTTCTTTGATTTAAATGATTATAAAAATCATTCACCATAAAAAAAAAAAAAAATAAATAAATAAAATAATAATAATAGTAATAGTAATAATAATAATAATAATAATAATAAGGAGATGGAGTTGAATAATCTTACTTAATAGTTATTTAGTTATTATTTATTGATTTATTAATTATTAATTATGAATGATATTTATAAGATGATAAATTCCCAGTTAATCAAAACTATTTTTTAAATATAAGATTTAAAAAGATTCAAATATTAAAAGTTTTTACAAAAGGAAATTTTTTTTTTTTTCTATTAAATATTTAAAAAAGTTTCTGGACAGACTAAATAATGTTATTTGAAAATGCCTATAAAGTTACATTCATTTTTCTTATTATTTATATAAATTTATATTATTTCATAATGTTAATAAAGTAGTAAAAATTATAATTGGGAAAGAATCTATGAAGATATATTAAATGAATATCTATTTTATAAAGAATACGAATTAAAAAAAAAAAAAAAAAAAGTGAAAGAAAATAATTTTTGAAATCAAACATTGTAGTTACTTTATAAATTTTCTGCCTGGCACTTTAAAAAAATTAACCAGAAATGAAATTAATCAAAAATTATATATAAGTTTATAATATATATTATGTTTATGTTTAAAATATTATGTTTGAAATAAATTAATGTTTTAAATATATATTTTAAAGAAAATTATTATATTTTGGTTTTCTTCAGCAAAATTTTTTGTCCTATATCTGATAAATTTGAAAAAAAATTAAAAAAAGTAATAAATATGTATAGTACTTTTAGTTAGTATTATATTCACTAGATGGCAGCAGAGAAACACAATTCATTGCCATTGTACATTTTCCTAATGCAATGAGTAAGATAAATAAGGAAGCAATTTTTATTTCATATAATCTTAATTGCGAATTATATCTAATTACGAATAATATTACTTAATTGCGAAGAATCTCCTGTTAAATTTCAGAAAATTTAATTGTAACTTGCTAAGTTAATAATAAATGTGAAATTATTTTGAAGGTTTTATAGATTTTTAAATAATGACATTAATTTAATAATTTTGAATTAATAATAAATAAATAATAATAATAAATATTAATATTAAGAGAATATATATATATCATATTTCCCAGAAATATGATATATATGTAAATAAGATAAATAACACAAAAGTTTTTTGGAAAACTGTCATATTTAAGGATTTGGTTTTTTTTTCCCTTAAGAAGCAATAAAGTATATTTTTTTATTGTATCAATAAAAAATATACATTCGTTTGTATTTATTCAATGTGTTGTTTATTTATTTATTATTTTGAAAACTTTATTAACATATATTTAAACTTTATATTTAATCCGAGTTTATATATAGCATGTTTGCTTTAATTTGCTTATTTAATGGGGAAAAAAAAAAAAAAAAAAAAAAAAAAGGGAATGTTCTTTTTATTTTTATTATTTCTGTATTAAAGAATCAATAAAGATTTCAGTTTATTATAATCAACTAATAATTTGAACATTTAAATAAAACACATTTCTATGTTCTATTTTTCATAAAAGTAAAAAAAAATAAATAAATAATTAGAAAAAAAAAATTAAATTTTATAATTGTTTGAATAATTTGATCTTTTATGGATTTCACCTTATATTTTTCAATTGAATTTAACATCCCTGGTTATACTGCTAATACTTTAGAAAGAAGATATTAAATTTTTAATTGATTAATACTCATGAATATTTGAGAGCGTAATTAAGTTGACGTTGAGGGTTATTATTTTGTTGTTGAAGAGTAATTGTGATGATGTTGAGATCCAATGTTTTTTTTCTTGATCAGTATTGGGTTTTCGAGTAGAAATATTATTTTCATAATAATTAATTTTCGTTACAGTGTGTGGTTAAGAGAATATTTTTTTTTACTTTTTCGGAGAAAAGACGATTTTATGATTTAGGTATCTTATATTTATGTATCTTATATAACTTATTGAAAAGTTCGTAGGCTGACACATAGATGACGCTACTAGTATTAAATCCATATGATTTTTAGTTAGCCCTAACCTTCAAAAGACACGTGTATAAATTTGACAGCTGTTGCACTATTAGTATGTGAGATATAGCATTTTTAGTGTTCATCACATGCAGTCCACTCGACTGACTGCCGATTCGACTCCGGTGTGAAAGGATGGAGCCATGTTTCCTCCATTGCCACATATTGACGTAAAAATTCGGGTTTATTACGATTGAACAGCTCCAAACACTGCTTAGAATCATCAATACGTTGTTGTTTTTGGTCGATTGTGAGCTCTGTGCGGCACCCACTTTGAACAGAGCTTTCGCATATCCAAATATTCATTCACGATATGTCCAACACGTTCCTTTGATATCTTTAGGGTCTCAGCTATCTCAATCAACTTCACTTTACGGTTATCAGAAATTATTTTGTGGACTTTTTTGATGTTTTCTTCTGTAACAGCCTCTTTGGGGCGTCCACTGCGTGCATCGTCCTTTCGCCTCGTTTAAATTTAGTAAACCACTTCTCTACGGTTGATTTTCCTGGTGCAAAGTCCGAATAATGTTTATTAAGCCAAGCCTTGGGTTCAATTGTATTTTTTTTCGCCAAAAAGCAATGCTTTATTTAACACACGAAATTCCTTTTTATCCATTTTTTCAAAATAACAAAAGTTGCTTCACTAAAAATGCTATAACTCACATATTAATAGTGCAACAGCTGTGAAATTTATACACGTGTCTTTTGAAGGTTAGGGCTAACTAAAAATCACATGGATTTAATACTAGTAGTGCCATTTATGTGTCAGCCTACGAACATGTCAGCCCAACTGTTATGTGTGTGTGTTTATATATATAAGTTTTCCATTAAGATGTTCTTATTTAAATGGCAATATTTTAGAATTATGGATTAGTATAAAATCGAACTTCGTATATTAAAGTAATCTGATTTTAATAAAATCCTTAAGGTATGTATTTTCAAAAAATAAAGTGTATTAGTGCTTATTTTTCTAAAGAAGTTATCTTAAGAAAGATAAGTGAGTACTGAAGATATAGGTAAATGGTTTAACTTGTCGCTCTACGGTAATTTTGTGCACACTTTAGGCTAACTAGACCGGAACCTACAGTTTAAAGTGAATTTCAAACCACTCAAAAACATCTCTGGCACCTGAAGCCTGAAGCTTGGGCTACCAAAGGCCAGAGTACTAACCTATTTGCTATCAGGCCGCTGTAAGTAAATGAGGATATTGGAATCACGATTTCTTGAATTTCTTGATTTGAATAGCATTATAAAATATTATAATAAATTTTAGTTACCTATTTACTAATCATTTGGAATGAGTTAAACTAAGCATTAAATATGTTAAAAAAATTGAAATAAAATAAACCTATTTTATTATCCGTGACGATCGATATGTAAATCCATCGATATGTAAATGGATTCATTGAGTTAAAAGTGAAAATGGAAAAATGGGATGGGAAAATTACGAAGATCGAAGAAAATTTAATAGGTAATCATAAGAGTAATATAGGAATACATCTTTCCCGAAACTAAACTTCGCATTCAACCAACACCTCCTACTATTTAGGAGGCGTTGTGTATTACATAATATATGCGTACTTTACTACAATTAAACATCTTATTTTATGATTAATATTAGAGTATTAAAGTACTTGACATTGGTTTTACCATAGTTGAGATAGTGAGATTACCATTAATTCCTAAAACATGAATCGTGGGCCAGTGTTATGGTAATATTATAGTATTAAAATATTCCGGATTTCTACCCATACAATACGCTGCAACGTCTCGGCCTGTAATAGACCGATAACGGCTTCAAGAAGAGGGACAATTTCAGGTTCAATAGAACAATTTAAATTTTATTCATAAACATTACACACATATATATGTGTGTAATGTTTATATCCTTAACTTTCATTTCATATATATATATATATATATATATATATACACAGAACTCTATTTACAAAAAATGAAAGTTAAGGATATAAATTAGATACACAAGAACAATTCACTCCAATGTAGCAGATTTTCAGAGTTCTCGATCCTACAATAAATCTAAACACCTGGTCTGCTACAGACCTTAACTATCCCACGGCGTGATTCACAAAACCTATAGTACACTGAGGACGAGACAAGGGAGACTTTGAAAAGAGGCTGAAAACTTCGGCCTATTCAATCACTCCAGAGGAAAAAACCCCCCACTTTTGGTCGATTCGTAGCAGATCTCCCACTCTCTCTCCAAAAATCTCTTTTTAACACAATCCATCCAGAGGGGAGGGGGGTCAGCTTTCCTCACTTCTTGTTGGAGAAGATATTTCTCAGCTCATGGTCTATCACCAATAACGATGGAACAACCCATAGTATATCATATTCATTATTATATCGTATGTAGTTGATTCGATCTGTGAAGGTTCCACAGACATTCGCTAATTTCCTCATTCTACATGACACCAAATATCTGTTATCTGTTTTGAGTGACAGGTGGTTCTCATTAGCACAAAAACTAATAGCCAACGGCCGTACCATGCTGAATATACCGGTTCTCGTTAGATCACCGAAGTTAAGCATCATTGGGCGCGGTCAGTACTTGGGTGGGTGACCACCTGGGAACACTACGTGCCGTTGGCAAATTTGGGACCTGAATGGCCGAGTGTCTAGCGCTCTGGCGTTCAGTGTCACAGGTTTCGGGTTCGAATCCCGGCGGTGCCATGGATGTTTGTAGTGGTTCGGAATCCACTTTAAGCCGTAGGTCCCGGTCTTCTATGACTATCAGAGCGTCACGGAGCAAAAGTCAGGCTTCTACCTACGGGGTGCTCCATCACAACAGAAGCTGCTTCCTTCCCCTTCAATCATGAGTCCATATGGGCTCGTGGGCTTGGCCAGCCAAGTGGGATAAGAAACAACAACAACACAAAAACTAATTGCCTGTAATATAACTACCCACAATAAAGATAGTCAGCTGACAAATTTTAGTAATGGGTTTATTATATATTTTATATGCATTCTTCTCTCCTGGGAATGAAATGCCAAAATTCTTCTCGTGAGACAAAAAAATGCTACAACGCCAATGCAAGGCAGTTATTCTTAAAAGTCCTTTCACAAGACAATAACCTATTTTCATCGTCCATCAGTGAGCACAGAAATGGAATATGAGACATATCGATATGCTGTACATAAAGTATAGCCATTCCAAATGCATCCCATAGCAATCAATACACATTTAAGGTTATCAGGATGCAATAAATAATTTTTTTAAAAAAAATGGCCGACCCACAAGCTTTGCATTAACTTTAAATGCATTGAAGATCATGTCATTACACAATACTTGTAAACCACTTATCGATATATTTTCTTGACAAGTACCAAAACAAGACCTTCTCGTTACTCCTAATAACTAATTACATAAATATTTATTTGCTGCAGTAGCACTTGATAAATGCGAACAGATCCTCAAACTGTATTGACACAATAGTGTGACTGCCGACACGATCTTCAATTAATTGTACTAATTTATAGTTCCTGCAGCCGGGAAACAAAAGATCGTGCTTCCCGAACGCACACTATGACACTTAATCCGACCGTCGACAAGAAAACAATGGCTCCTGTTTTCGGGAGAAGGCCTCTCCTCCGGTTCTCTTTACAGGAAAACTAATAATTAGCCAGCACAGATTGGGAGAATGATTCAATTCATTCAGAATCTTTTCTTTGGCTACCCGTACTCGTGGGATTCATGGGTTTGTTCTATTGCAGCATAGTCTTTTGTGCAATTCACGTAAAGCTCACTTCTGTGATATATGTGATGTTATGGATAGGACTAAGCGAGGAAATTCTTGGTACATTAAGCATAATTTATAGCTAAATCTAATTTATTTTTATGTCAATGAATTTAATTAAAAACTTTCTGCTGCAAAATTGTTTTTTAAAACCTTTATTCAACTTTTTCTTTTATTGAATATCGGTGAGCCTCAGCTTCGATGGACTTTTAGGACTTTTACACTTTTTTACTCATGACATTTGAGTGTCATATGAGAGAAAACCCGAAAAACCTAAACCAGGCCGTTTTGTTATTGATGAGAGACACTTTGCACACCTTCTCACAATCGCTAGCGAGTACTATCATTTATGAAAACAGCGACAGCCCCAGACGGTGACAATAGATTTGAACTCAGTTCCCTTACATGTTAGTTGCATATACTACGGATAAGATACGAGTGAAATGAATTTTTTGTCATGTTAAAAAATAATTTACATGGTAACAATTTTTTTTCTCATATCACTTGATAGACAGCAACATCTAAACATGGTGGTCGTATGACTTTATTAAATGAGTAATATTATAGTATTAAAATATTTGTCATAATCTGCCATAGTTGAGATAGTGAGATTACCTCTCATACATAAAACATGAATGTTGGCCCAGTGTTATGCTTAATATTATTGCAATAAAATATTCCGGATTACATACCATACAACACGCCAATACAAGGCAATTATTCTTAAAAGTCTTTTCAGAAACCACTAACCTCCTCTCATTGCCCATCATGAGCTACACATAAAGTATAACCATTCCAACTACAATGGGAATCAAAACATATTAAGCATACAATAAATAAAATTTTCTTAAAAATGTTCGACCAACAAGCTTTGCATGAATTTTAAATGCGTTGAAGATCATTTCATTACTCAATACTTGTAAACCACTTATCGATATATTTTCTTGACAAGTACCAAAACAAGACCTTCTCGTTACACCTAATAGCTAATTACATAAATGTTTATCCACTTGATAAATGCGAACAAATCCTCAAACTGTATGGACATAATAGTGCGACTGGCAATACGAGTCCACGATCTTCAACTAATGCCATTAATTTATATTTCCTGCAAACGGGAAACAAAAGGTTCTGCTTTCCGAAACGCACACTAACACTTAATCCGACCGTCGACAAGAAAACAATGGCTCCTGTTTTCGAGAGAAGGTCTACAGATTGGGCGAATGTTTCAATGTTTGGGCGAATGTTTTGATTCAGAATCTTTTCTTTGGCGACCCGAACTCGTGAGATTCATGAGAATGTTGTATTGCAGCGTAGACTTTTGTGCAGTTCACGTATTTCTGTGATATACGTGATGCCTGGATAGGACTAAGCGAGGAAATTCATGGTTCATTAAGCATCCTTTATAGATAAATTTAATTTATTTTTGCGTCAATGAATTTAATTAATCTTTCCGCTGCAAAATTATTTTTTGAAAATTTTATTTAATTTTTTTTTTATTGAATATCGGTGATCCTTGTCTTCTGTTGTTGTTGTTATTCTAATGCAGCTGGCAATAAAAAAAGTTAATATTTATACCATAAGCAAGGGCGCTGCTGTTATTCATTTAACACTATACAGGAGGCACATGTAGCTGGACATATACTAAGGACGCGAGTAATACTATACCCACAATGCTCTACGATCCTATTAGGACCGGGACCTACTATTTAAAGTGGATTACAGCGAACGAACACTACAAACAGTCATGGCACAGTTGGGATTTGAATCAGGAAGCCTGTGGTACCAAAGGACAGAGCACTAGCCACTTGGCCACCAGGCTGCTCAGTGTACACAGAAGTGTAATACTATGAGATCTTTCGATGCATATATATAAAAATTGTTTGCTCTGTTATGTGACACATAAAGTATAACCATCATAGATACAATATGAATAGAAGCACATTTAAGGTTATAAGAATACACTAAATGTAAGTTTTTTAGAAAATGGTTGACCAACCAGCTTTGCATGAATTTTAAATGCGTTGAAGATCATTCCATTACTCAATACTTGTAAACCACTTATCAATATATTTTCTTGACAAGTAGCAAAACAAGAGCTTCTAGTTACACCTAATAATTAATTACATAAATATTTAAAACAGGAAGACTAATAATTAGCCAGCACAGATTGGGAGAATGATTCAATTCATTCAGAATCTTTTCTTTGGCTACCCGTACTAGTGGGATTCATGGGTTTGTTCTATTGCAGCATAGTCTTTTGTGCAATTCACGTAAAGCTCACTTCTGTGATATATGTGATGTTATGGATAGGACTAAGCGAGGAAATTCTTGGTACATTAAGCATCCTTTATAGGTAAATCTAATTAATTTTTACGGCAATGAATTTAATTAATCTTTCCGCTGCAAAATTATTTTTTGAAAATTTTATTCAACCTTTTCTTTTATTGAATATCGGTGAGCCTTGTTTTCTGTTGGTGTTCTAATACAGACAGTTAATCTTTATACCATAAGCAAGAACACTGCTGTTATTCATTTAGCACTACCCAGGGGGCACATGTAGCTTGAAGATATGCTACGGACGCAAGTAACACCCCACTCACAACGCTCTACGATCCTATTAGGACCGGCACCTATTGCTTAAAGTGGAGTCCGAACTACTACAAATATCCATGGCACAGCTGGGATTTGAATCAGGAAGAATGTGGTAACAAAGGCCGGGGCGCTAGCCATATGGCCACCAGGCTGCTGAGTGAACATAGAAGTGTAATATTAAGAGATCTATCGATGTATATATATATTGTTTGCTCTGTTATGTGACACATAAAGTATAGACATCACAAATACAATGTGAATAGAAGCCCATTTAAGTTTATAAGAATAAACTAAATGTAAGTTTTTTTTAAAATGGTAAATTACCAAACTTTGCATGAATTTTAAATGCATTGAAGATTATTTCATGACTCAATACTTGTAAACCACTTATCGATATATTTTCTTAACAAGTACCAAAACAAGACATTCTCGTTGCACCTAATAACTAATTACATAAATATTTATCCGCTGCAGTAGCAATTAATAAATGTGAACTGTATTGGCATAATAGTGCGACTGCCAACACGATGCCACGATCTTCAACTAATGCCATTAGTTTATATTTCCTGCATCCGGGAAACAAAAGATCCTGCTTTCCAAACACACACTATGACACTTAATCCGGTCGTCGACAAGAAAACAATGGCTCCTGTTTTCGGGAGAAGGCCTCTCCTCCTGTTCTCTTTACAGGAAAACTAATAATTACCCAGCACAGATTGGGAGAGACAGGGAACCTTTCAATTGATTCAGGATCTTTTCTCGTGGGATTCATGGGTTTGTCTATTGCAGCATCGTCTTTTGTACAGTTCACGTAAAGATCACTTCTGTGATATATACGTGCTGCATGGATAGAACTAAGCGAGGAAATTCCTGGTGCATTAAGCATACTTTATTGATAAATCTAATGTATTTTTATGGCAATCAATTTAGTTAATTTTTATGCTGTACTATTATTTTTTGAAAATTTTATTCCTCTTTTTCTTTTATTGAATATCGTTGAGTCCCGTCTTCTACTTAGTTGTTGGCGGTGGCATGGAATGCCTGTTAGTGGTTCGGAATCCACGTTAAGCTGTAGGTCCCTGTCTCATTAGTCTAAAGTGTGCACAAAATGACTGTAGAACGGCAAACCAAACCAAATCTACTTAGCTGTACTATGAACAGCCTACAGAGGGACGATATACTTTTAGGATAAACTGCCTCACATTTGAATATAGTATAAGAGACTTTGAATATCGTATGAGACACATTTGAATACCGTATATCGTATCGTCTGTCTGTCGTATGAGAGAAAACTCAAAAAGGGGGTGTTTTGTTATCGATGAGAGACGCTTTACACACCTTCTCAAAAACGTTAGCGAGTACTATATATTTATGAAAGCAGTGACCGCAACGGGCGTCTTCAATGGATTTGAACTCAGCTCCCCTGCATGCTAAATACATATGTTACTAGTAGGATATGAGTGAAACGAGTTCTTTGTCATGTTAAAAAATAACTTACATGGTAAGAATATTTTTTTCTTATCCCACGTGGTAGACAGGAACATCTAGACCAAGTCCAAGAACCCGTGTGGTCTCATGGAAGGTGGAAAAAGGGGCGGGCAGCATCTGTTTTAATGGAGCACACGTAGGTCAAGTCTGAGTTGGCTCCGTGTTTCTGAAGAGGGAGGACAGTGCCTTTAGGGAGGTCTTTTAGGATGAACTACGCCGCATTTTACATATCTTATGGGAGAAAACCCTGGAAAACTTCCACCAAATAGTGCGACGAACGAGACAAGATGTTGAACATCACAAACGCCTCTGAGTCTCCTCGTTTTTTAAAACAGCGCCTACCACAGTCGGCACAGCCGCCAGTCGGCAGGGGATTGAAGAATATTTTAGTAATAATAAGAACATTTTAATAACAGTAAATGTACATTTTTGTTAAATATGAATGGATTTTAATACTTTTTCTGTTGTATATTAATGGGCCTATGCACAACAGGAGTCTGTAGACTTTTCTATATTTGATCTATTTAAGTATAGAAGAGTCCACAAACGAATGATGAGTGATGAACATTAATTATCGTTAAGACTTATAAGGGTTACTGTCCAGAATTTGCGTGCCGTACAGGAAAAAAACAACCTTTTAAATTTCCAGCAGAAGTCTGAATGTCGATGCGAGATGCATCATATACTGTCTAAATTGCCATCGAGTTTCCTCGTTTTTGAAAGCAGTGACAAAATTTACTGATAATTATCTGATACAATTCGCCATGAACTCTAAAAAATTGTGTTAAGTTTAAACGTAATAGGTTAAAATTATTAGCAGTAAAATGAATTCAAGTTATATTTTTATAAAACAAACTATATAAAAAATATTTTTTTAAATTTGAGGAAATTTGTAAAAAAGTCAAATACTAGGATTAAGAGACAACTAAGAATTAAGGACTAAAGGACAATGTACGATTAAGGATTCGGACATTTACCGAACATTCACTTCGTTCAAACCAGTGTTTAAATAAATTTATTTGTTTTTTATGAAAGAAATTTTATTATAAATGTTAAAGAGATTTCTTGAATTTGAGAGATTCAGTAAGAATAGCTACGAAAAATGTGAATTAAATTTTTTCATTTCACTGATGAATATTAAAGCTGAATTTTAAGAAATTCATGTAACATTTTATAATAATAACACTTTAATAAAATAAATATAATAAAAATATAATTTTATTTTTATTTTCATTGAATGCGTGGTATTTCTTATTATTCTTAGAAAAATTAAACTAAAATTTTGGCATAAAAATATCCTTAACATTTATGTCATATAAAATAAATGGTATATTAATTAATGAGCTTTTAAAATGTGCTTTTAAATGTTTTAATGTTAAATGCTTTTACATGTTTTAATGTTAAATGCTTTTAAATGTTTTTAAGCTTTAAATGTTTAAAATGTTTTTTTAAATGTTTACAATGCTTTAAATGTTTAAAATGCTTATAATGTTAAAATGTTTAAAAGGCTTTAAATGTTTTTTTAAATGGTTTAAATGTTAAATGCTTTTAAATGTTTTTTAATGCAGCCTTAAAATGTTCTTACTACGAGAGATAATGATTGGATGTTAAAAAAAAATTAGCAAGAATATCTAGGATTAATTAAGATCTACTTAATCGGAATATTGATTGATTAATATGATAAGTAAATAATAATGATTAGTAGTATTATCAAGAGGAACTATATACCGATGATTCAAACATTTGATTGATTAGAAAATCTATATTTTGCTATTAAAAGAAGTATATCTTGCCAATGAAACTTGATCCCAAATACTTTCCAAATACTTTATAACTTGAAGAAAAATTGTTAAGTATTTGGAAGAGTTTTGGAGAAATATTTTTGGAAATTCTAGAGACAGCATAAACGAGGGAAACAAAATCATTTTTGAAACTTTATTAAAATATACGTAGTATGTTTGTCAGAACATACGAATATATTACTGCATATATATATTGAAATAATAATATAGTTCGTATGTTCTGACAAACATCAGATTTCAACTTTCAATAAAAAAATATTGGATGACCTTTTTTTTCCTCTCCCAAAAATAGCATTTTATTAAGTTTTTTTTTATCTGACTCATATAAATTCAAAAATATAATGATAAAATTTTTTTTAATTTTTTCAGTTCTGCTATTAGAACACATTTTCCTATAAAAACAAGTTCATCTAATCAAATAGAAAAAATACTTTTGATCAGATTTTATTTCATTACTATTGATTTAAATACATACATATTGATTATATATATATATATAATTAAAATACTTACATAATGACATATTTATTATTGATTAAAATATATACATTCATATTGATTACTGATTAAAATATATATATGTACATATTGATTGCTGATCAAAATAATACTATTAAAATGCATATATGATGACTTATTTATTATTAATTAAAATAATGTTATTGAAATAAAATTATTAAATAAAAATTAAATTAAATTCTTGACTTAAATTAGGCAATATAAATTAAAATACATTCTATTGATTGCAAGTGACGATGCATATAAATAAGACTAATTAATGCAAGTGATGATACATACAAATAACACTGTTGATTGTAAGTGATACATATAACACAAATAACACTATACAAATACACTGTTGATTAATACAAATAACACTGATGATTGCAACTGATACATATAAATAGCACTATTGATTGCTAATGATGGTACATATAAATAACACCATTGATGATTAACAATATTATGCAAGCGATTTAATTTAAATTAGAAGTAAACTCGCCAATTTTCTAAATAAAATGTATATTTCTACATTGTTTAATTCAAAATAAATCTAGATTAAAATGTCACATTCGTTTAATAAGAACAGTGAATGGTATGGGTTGGAAAGAGAGGGGGAATGGAGTGCCAACATCTTCTACAATCGATGAGATTTCGCAAGTTGAAAATTTGAGAACCATTGTATTAATTGGTGAGAGATTGTCAAGCATTCTATTGGATAAAATGAACGTCCAATCTCTTTCAAGGGCCTTTATCCAAGCCAGACGCAATTATCAAATGGTCTGCAAGTAAACATTCAATGCAGGTACTCAAATACTGAAATCAAACTGTTAATTTTAGAGCCTGGATTCCTTTTACCAACTGCTAACTGCTGTAGTACCAATCACTTTAGATAAGCCCCTCGGATTTCAGCGTCATCATGCTGGTCTTAAAGTATCTACTTTCAGCTCATATATGAAATAAATATTAGAGCCGAAAATCCTTTGAGAATTATTGAAAATGATGGCGACTTTTTGATAAGGAAGGGCTTAGAAAATATCTCCCAAAAAGCAAAGCGATAAAGTGATTTATTTCTGAAATGTAGCGATAGAATTTTTTTTTTATGTACTTTCCAATCAATATGTTTTTAGATTTTTTTAGTGGATGTCATCGTCTTTTCAAACAAAATTAAACTGGCAGACACAATTTTTTTTATAAATCTTATATTTCCTTATAATAACATTTAAAACTAGGATTGCAGTGTAATTTTTGTTATTTTAAATTATGCAATTTTAATTTTTCATAAAAACAAACAGTAAAAAGTGATAATCGTGTTTGAAAAAACGAACAAGTTGAGTTTGCACCGGATAATAAAATGTCACGTCATAAAACGATAGCCAATAGGAAAACTAATTTCTTGCTAATTCAAAATTCCAATTAGTTGGTGTTCTATGACGTGAATTTTTATTTTCCAGTGGAAATCCTTCTCAAAAGGAATAAAATTATAATTGCGAACAATTAAAGAGATGTACAAGTGCATATTTTCAAAAGAAACAGAACAAGAAACTTGCTGATATATATTTAGTTTATAGTCTCTTTCCCAAAGAGAAAATACATTTAGCACAACCCTGTGTATTAGTTGGCCTACAGACTCTCACCCTGAGAGAAATTATATTTCGCGCATTCCGCGTGTACCTGAGTATCAGGTTTTCTGCTTAGAAGTGGAATCCTTCCACGAATCTATAATTATATATATTTAAATGTGTTACATATTGTATCTCTCTAATTGTACGTGTGTGGTGTTTTGCATGTGTAAATAAAGTTGTGAGTTTTGCGTTTCCAGTATCTGAATCCAACCACATTCAGTTACGATCCAGTTACCCGATTGCACACTACAACTGTATAGTACGTAAGGCAATAATAAATGAAATAGTTAGAAATGTTCATGCATATGATAAATCAGATACGGCTTCAATTTAAAATAAAATTAATCTTAATTTATATATATATATATATGGAAATAATCAATAATATATTTACGAAAAAACCCCACATTATATACATATTATTAAAATATAATTTTTTTCTTTATTTTTCGGTGCGGTGTTACTCATCTGGTTTCAAAGTTCTAGTTCTATGTCAAATCTCACTTACTAGAAATGTTTTGAGTTTCGATTTAATTCGGTTTCTAAATCTAATTATTGCTTAATTATCGCGCATTGAGAGGATCTGAAATTTGTGGCATTGCACTGATTGTCTTCAATTAAACTGACGATGCATTAAATTAATGAATCATCGTTATGGAGGAAATTGTTTGATTATGTGAAGTGTTGCTTAGATGTTATTATGTATTAAGCCGCTTTGTAAATTAGATGTAGAACTGATTAATTACATTAACCAATGGAGCTACTTAATTTTATTCCAAAAAGAATTTGCTGATTAGACGTAGTAGTTGTTATGATCTTTGAGTAGAAGATTGTAATTTGATCTCTGAGAGCAATTCATTTGCGATTGTAAATAATGTTGATCATGTTGGTATGATATAGAAAAATTGGTTAGGGCCTGAAGAGCGGAGCTCGTTGCCACAGGCTTCGGGTTCGAGTACCGAAGGTGTCATAAATGTTTGTAACTATCTATCACTTTAAACCGTATGCCCCATTCTCATAAGAGTATAGAGCGTCATGGAGCCAAGTCAGACCTCTACCTACGGGTGCTCTATCACCATAAAAGCTGCGTGGGCTTGGTCTATAGATGGGGCAAGAAACAACAACAAAACATGGAATAAAATCTCATGCAACCTACAAAAAAATGTCTCTGGGTCTGAATGGCCGAGTGTCTAACTCTCTAGCACTCGATGCCACAAGTTTAGGGCTCGAGTCCCGGTGGTGAGATGGATGTTTATTGTTGTTCAGAATCCACTTTAAGCCGTAGGTCACGGTCTCATATGATTGCAAGAGCGTCACGGAGCCAAGTCAGACTTCTATCTATGGGTGCTCCATCGCAATAAAAGCTACCCTCTTTCCCTCCATTCATGAATAGATTACTCATGGGATGCCCATTTCGCACTGAAGGACACTCAGGATTAGTCGCAACAACACACAGAAAAACTGGTAAATAAGATGCATTTTTCGGTATTGAACTTTGTCATCAGGCAAGACTTTTAAACATGAAAAGTAAGATATGTATTTAATGTGAGTTTCAATCGGATTCTAAAATTTCAAGTCGGTTTATATCAGCCAATCAGTAACTTGAATGGGCAGGAGATCAGCCTTCCTATTGGCTGGCGTTCAAACGACGTATAATATTTGGAATAACTGGTGGAAAAACAATTTTAATGTTAATGTTGTTATGATATGAATGTGAGTACATATTAGGGATATAGGAATTTTTTTGAATCTTAATTTTACAACTTTAGCTTTTAATATCTTCCCAACAAGATTAATTTTAGTAAAATATATTACATTTATTGAACCTTTAAAAAGCTACGTTATATCTCTCAATAACAATTTCAATTTATATGCATAAACGTCTTTCAATGTGAAGAATTTATTATGAAGCATCACTATCTCCAAATCTGACTACATAAATACAAAACATACTTAATGCATATGTAGACATAAAGAAACCAAACTCCATCTCACATACAAGACATTCATAGGAAAAAAAACAATTACACTAAAGCTGCTTCAAGTATTCTGATATGAAGATGTCACACGAGCGGTGACATTTTCAGCGAACCTGTACGAGATGCAGCGAACCATCTCAGGGAGAGATAATCCGGGGCTAATTTGCAATTCGGAAGGACTTCTTCCCGGAATGGCTATTATGTGAGAAAATTCAAAAGATGCTCCTCTCCGTATCCGAGGAGCCCTGCCAGATATTTATCTGTGTCACAGGCGACAGCGGAATTGATGGTGGAGCTACTTTTCATCGATTGCAACAAAGCCCACTGTCATGCGAGTGAGTTTCGCTTGTGCAGTGGTTTCTGGAAATGCAGCTGGATGGGAAATGAAATAAAACAAATTATGTGTAGAATGTCTAATATTTCAAAGTGATTGCATTGTTTTTTTCTTTTCTTTCAAAATGGTTGTTATGCTAGACATCATTTTAGGAAAGAAATTGTTGTGTTAAATTATATGGGCTGTTTGGGGTGTAAAGCATTAATTTTTCACCTGAGATTAAATTATAGAAATAAGATGGTATATTTTTTCTATTTTTATACATTATTTTGTACATTTACAATATTTTGCTATACATCTTACGAGTCTTTTTCAAGTGTTTGAAATCTGCCTCTATTAAAGTAAAAGATTTGTTTGTCTGTTTGTATATCTTACATCTTAAATGCAATAAAATATATATAGAAGTGTAATTTTTTTTGGATTATAATTTTTTAAGCTGTGTGGTAAAATGTTTTTTGTTAAATACTTTGTATCTTGCGCCGTCTAGTGGTGAGGTGGTGCTTAACCCCAAAGTTAAATACCGTGATAGCAAATATACATTCACTGTTTATATTATTGCCATCAAATCTATATTCGTTTTCCAAAAGGATTATATTGGGGAGGTTATCTGCTCCTTCTTCAATGGCCGCAACAGAAACTATGGGAAACCAAGGCCGCCTACCTACTGGCAGATTCCGAAACATGAGATATAGTTTTCTTTTTAGCAGGTAGGGATGTCAGTTCTACGCCAAACAGTCATATCTGACCATGACCTATGGTTTAAAGTGGATTTCGAAAATTCATGATACAGCCGAGACTTGAATCCTAAAACTGTGGCACTGGATACCAGAGCACTAGTCACTCGCCCATCAAACCCTAAATAAGATATTGCAGGCTAAAAATGTGAATTTTAGAATTTTTTGAATCTTAATTTTACAATTTTAGTTTTTAATGGGTAATTGCTTTTAATTAATAATTTTACAATTTTAGGTCAAGATTAATCTTTTCAATAAATCTGATTTTATTTAAATATATTACATTTATTGAAACTTTAAAAAGTTACATTATATCTATTAGTAAGAATTTGTGAACAGGGAAAGATAATCCGGGGCTAATTTGCAGTTCGGAGGACTTCTTCCCAGAAAGGCTATTATGTGAGAAAATTCAAAAGATGCTCCTCTTTCCGTATCCGCGGAGCCCTGCCAGATATTTATCTGTGTCGCGGGCGACAGCGGAATTGATGGTGGAGCTACTTTTCATCGATTGGAACAAAGCCCACTGACATGCGAGTGGGTTTCGCTTGTGTAGTGGTTTTTGGAAATGCAGCTCGATAGAAAATGAAATAAAACATTATGTGTAGTAGAATGCCTAATGTTTCAAAGAGATTGCAATGTTTTTCTTTTCTTTGGAAATGGTTATTGTACTATACATCATTTTAGGAAAGAAATTGGTTTTGTTAAATTATATGGGCTGTTTGGGGTGTAGAGCATTAATTTCTCTCCCGGGGATAAATTATTGAGTTTAATTATCCAAAATAAAATGGTGGATTTTTTTCTATTTTTGTACATTATTTTATACACTTACAGTATTTTATTATACATTTTAAGAGTCTTTTCAAACGTTTGAAATCTTTCTCTATTAAAGTAAAATATTTATTTGTATGTCTGTACATCTTACATCTTACAATAAAATATATAGAAGCGTAATTTTTTCTGGATTATAATTTTTTTTCAAGGTGTGTGGTGAAAACATATTGTGCCTGGCGCCATCAGGAGGCGTAGTGATGCTTAGTCAAACAGGATAATAGCAAATATACACTCATTGTTGACATTATTGCCATCAATTCTATATTCGTTTTGTAAAAGGATTATATTGAGGATGTTATCGTCATCTTCTTCAATGGTGCAACAGCCCCATGGTGGACCAAGGTCTTCTGGCAGATCCCGAAAGATGAGATGTTGTTTTCTGTTTATGGTGTATTGATGTCAGCCCAACGCCAAACAGTCATATTAGAACAGGACGTATGGTTTAAAGTGGATTCCGTACCATTTCAAACATCCATAGCACATCTGGGATTTCAATCCGAAACTTGTGGCACCGGACACCAGAGCACTAGTCACTCGGTCATTAAGCCCCAAATAAGATATTGCATCTAAAAATATTAATTTAGAATTTTTTTGACTCTCAATTTTACAATTTTAGCTTTTAAGGGGTTATTGCTTTTAATTAATAAGTTTGCAATTTTATACCAGGACTAATCTCTTCAATAAAACTAATTTTAGAGAAATATATTGCATTTATTTAAACTTCAAAAAACTATGTTAATTTCTGTTCATAATAATTTGAATTTATATGCATGAAGGTTCTTCATTATGAACAATTCATTATGAAACGACACTATCCCAAAATCTGACCACATAAATACAAAACATACTTAATGCATATGTAGACATGAAGAAACAAAACTCCACCTCACATCCAAGACATTTATAAAGAAAAAAACAGTTACACTAAAGCGGCTTCCACATAAATACAAAATTCTGATATGAGAATGTCACACAAGCGTTTGCAGTGACACTTTCAGAGCGAACCTGCACCAGGCTCAGTGAACCGTCTCCGGGAGAGATAATCCGAGGCTAATTTGCAATTCGGAGGACTTCTTCCCTGAAAGGCTATTATGTGAGAAGATTCAAAAGATGCTCCTCTCTCCGCATCCGCAGAGCCCTGCCAGATATTTATCTGTGTCGCAGGCGACAGCGGAATTAATAATGGAGCTGCTTTTCATCGATTGGGAACAAAGCCCACTGACATCTGAGCGAGTTTCGCTTGTTCGGTGGTTTCTGGAAATGCTGTAGAATGGAAAATGAAATAAAACACATTATGTGCAGAATTTTCTAATGTTTCAAAGTGATTGCAGTGTTTTCTTTTCTTTCAAAATGGTTATTGTACTATACATAATTTTAGGAAATAATTGGTTTCGCTAAATTGTATGGGCTGTTTGGGGTGTAAAGCATTAATTTCTTTCAAAATTAAATTATGGGGTTAAATTATCGAAATTAAATTATGGGGTTAAATTATCGAACTTATGGGGTTCTATTTTTGTTCATTGTTTTGTATACTTGCAATGTTTTGCTACACATTTTAAAGATCTTTTAAAAAGTTTGAAATCTCTCTCTGTTGAAGTAAAAGATTTCTTTATCTGTCTGTATTTCTTATATCTTAAGAACAATAATATATAGAAGTGTAATTTCTTCTATATTATAATTTTTTCAGTGCTGCGCGTTAAAAACATTTTTTTAATTCATTGTGTCTGATGCCATCTGGAGGCGTGGTGATGCTTAGCACCAAAATCAAACAGATTGATAGAAATATACACTCATTGTTGATATTATTATCATCAATTCTATATTCGTTTTGCAAAAGGATTATATTGAGGATGTTATGATCATCTTCTTTAATGGTGCAACAGACCATCGTGGACCAAGGCCTTCTGGCAGATTCCGAAACATGAGATGTTACCTTCTTTGTTATGTTGTTAGCCATACTGCCAACAGTCATATTAGACCGGAACATATGGTTTAAAGCGGATTCTGAACCACAACAAGCATATATGGCACTCGAAACCAAAACCTGTGACACAGAGTGCCAAAGCGCTAGTCACCAAGGCCATCAAGCCCCAATGTAAAATAATGCATGTTAAAAATATTAAGCGTATAAAATTTTAGCTTTTAGTATCTTCTCAGCAAAACTAATTTTAGTGAAATATATTACATTTATAGAACATTTTAAATGCTATGCTATATCTATTAGTAATAATTTAAATGCTGTTATATGCTATGTTATATCTATTGGTACTAATTTACATGCATAAATTTTTTTGAATGGGAACAATTTATTATGAAGCATCATTATTCCAAAAACTGACTACACAAATAGAAAACATACTTAATGCATATTTATACATAAAGAAACAGAACTCCATCTCACATCCAAGACATTCATGAAAAAAAATATTAAATAACATAATATTTAATAATATTAATTTTAAAATTTATGCATATAAATTATTACCAATAGATATAGCATAGCATATAACAGCATTGAAATTATTACTAATAGAACTCCATCTCACATCTAAGACATTCATGAAAAAAAAAGAGCAAGTAAAAAAATCAAGCAAAAAAAAAAAAAAAAAAGCAACAAGCGTTTGCAGTGACACTTTCAGCACCAGACGCAGTGAACCGGGAAAGATAATCCGGGGCTAATTTGCAATTCGAAGGGACTTCTTCCCGGAAAGGCTACTATGTGAGAAGATTCAAAAGATGCTCCTCTCTCCGTATCCGCGGAGCCCTGCGACATATTTATCTGTGTCACAGGCGACAGCGGAATTGATAGTTTAACTACTTTTCATCCATTCATCCATTGGAACAAAGCCCACTGACATGCGAGTGGGTTTCGCTGGTGCAGTGGTTTGTCGAAATGCAGCTGCATGGAAAATGAAATACAACATTATGTGCAGAATGTCTAATGTTTCAAAGAGATTGCAGTGTTTTTCTTTTCTTTGAAAAAGGTTATTGTACTATACATCATTTTAGGATAGAAGTTGTTGTACTAAATTATATGGGCTGTTTGGAGTGTAGAACATTAATTTCTCTCCTGAGATTAAATTATCGAACTTAAAATGGTGGAATTTTTTTCTATTTTTGTACATTATTTTGTACATTTACAGTATTTTGCTACACATTTTATGAGACTTTTTTTATTATTAATGGGAAGGCAATTTAAAAATGGGAAAATCCAAAATAAAGAAGAAAATGCAAAATAGTTCAACAAAGTTGATCCTAGACATTGCCTTAAGAGTTCTAGGTTGCCAGTATTTCTCCGTCTCGGAATCGCCATGATGTGCCAAGCAAAGATGGAAATGAGCTCGATTCATAATTTTTGCCAAATCACAAAGAATGCAATTTGGTTCGTCAAAAATCCCAATGCGATGTAGATGTTCATTAGAACAGTTCTTTTTGAATGAGACACGTCACCAGCATTTTATTGCAATACATACAAGCCAACCGGATAGCAGCTAGAGCTCATGCCGAAAAACAGTAGACCATTAAGCCGTATAGAACGTTGTCCAGGGTGCATCACACGGAGGTAGGTCTACATTGCACTCCACATTTTAGGAGACTTTTCAAGCATTTGAAATATCTCTCTATTAATGTAAAAGATTTATTTGTTTGACTATATTTCTTATATTTTTAAAACAATAATGTATAAAAATATAAATTTTTCTGGATTATAATTTTTTTAATGAACTTCTCGAAAAAATAGAGGTTGTGAATTTTGATATATGCGTTTTATGTAAGAGAGAGAAAATGAATTAGACCCATTTACTTGTTTTGCTCGGGATTGGGCTTACAACAGATTGGTGATTTGTGTACTCTTCACTAGAGGGCCAGAGGAAACATATCCTGATCACATAGACTTTTATTATGGTGCTTTTTAAATGTCTATCCTTAGAACATTTAACTTTAACATCTGGAACAAGATCTGCATAGGTAGAAATATATAAATTTGGAAGATGGATTTCTAAGTGTACTATTGTTGTGTACAGCATTACGAAATGTAACAAAGTGTGCTGCTTACAAACTTCTAAGTGGGCAGGGTACCCTCAGAAGATTCATAATCACAGCAATATTTATTTAGAAATGCTTTTCATGAGTGGAAGATGACGTTGCATGGACGCAGCAATTCTGAATGTTCTTGCAGAGATTCTACATTTCCCATTGACGCACGAGTAATAAGGTGAATAATGATGCCAACACTATAATACCAGATATGTATCTGATGGGCACTGATATTCGACCAAGCGTTCTCCTAGCCATACCGTCTTTGAAAAGTTTACATCAGCTGTTATTTGAGAGAAGTTCCTTCCAAAGAGCCGTCATGAGTCGTGAATGTACAGTACAGACTTTGGACGTAGCGAAGACTGTATTATCTAAAGTTTGAGTACATGATCTATAGCGCACCATGACAAGATGCCCCGTAACAGTAATAATGCCCCGATTTCTGAGAAATTAGAAGCGGTAACTTCTATGGTTGGCTATTAGAAGAGCAAGCGTCTATGTGATTTTCGTTTAAAAAAAAATTCCATTTCAGCCTCTGAAACTCCGTCTGTGAGTAGTAGTCTATGGAATTGATTATCTGTATATAAAACTATGAGGTTTTAGCGAATGCTTATTTCTCAGAAATTTGGTTATAGTGCGCCTACAATTATTTGTAGATTTTAAAGACTACCCGACTTCAAAAAGTTTGAGAACCACTGAAATAGCAAAGAGAAATGTTCAATCATTAAAATTTCATTTGCAATTATAGAAAAGGACAATACATTATTATTATTCATAATTATAGAAAAAGTAATTAACTATGAAATTGTGTTATTAATTAACTAGGAAATAGTAAGGTTATTGATACAACTGGATTTGGGAATTGTTGTCTTGAACACTCTCGAAAAGTGCAAAACGAGTGTGATGACATGCATACAGTGTGAAGAAACTCTTGAAGTTATAGATGGTCAAAAGAATTCGGTGACCCCTGTAAGTTTTTATTTCTTGATAAAATTTGTTTTGTATTGAATTACAATACGTGAATCGATATCAGGTACGTCTGGGGTAATTTGTAGATATTTTTTGTAAAACGACTAAAAAATTCTTTTGAAAAGTCTTTCGGAATAGCATTTCTTTTTTACCTTGGTTTATTTCAAAATCTGAAAAGTAATAGCACCCCCAAATCATTTCTTTGAACGAAATATCAAACTTCTCATAATATCTTATGAAAAGAAACAATATAAAACAAAAGAAATATAAAACAATATACAATAATATAAAACAATATTTAAATCAATATAATAACACAATAAAAAATTATATAACAATATTAAAAACAATAATAACATATAATTTAAATAACAATACTGTAATATAATAATAAGATAATAAACAATATTATACATTAAAACTAAAATATAAAACAAAAAGATTTAAATTAATATAACAACACAAAAAAAATCATATAAAATATTTAATTTAAGTAATAATAAAAAATATAACAATACTACATCATAAAACAAACAAAAAAATAAATAATAAACATAATATTATACATTAAAAATTAAATATAAAATAATAAAATTAAAACAATAAAAATATTATTTAAATCAATCTATGACTAAGGTTACAATGAATTTATTTTAAAATTATATTTATTTATTCAATAATTTAATTAGTTAAATTTAGTGACAATTTAGTTATTTATCTTAAATAACAAAATGTCCAATAAAACAAACATGCTTATTCACAAAAGAAAAATAAGCACAGAAAATCTTATTCTTTTTATTTAGTTTATATTCTACAATGCACATTTTGCATCAGTATATTTCCTCTTATTTTATTCAAAACGAGTATTTTCGCATTTGATTTATTTGCTTGTTATTTCTCGCTACGAATAATCATTTCTGTTTCATAAAAACATCAACGCTACTGAATTTGTTGAAGGTAACTGTATTTAGATTTGGAGAAATATTCTTCTAGCGTGTATGAAAAATAGTAAATACATTTCAGAAACCTTCCACCAACTCAAATGCACTTACTTCAGAAAAATAAAATTGAATAAAAATTAAGTACCTTTCTTCTGAGAAATAACATTTATTATGCCCATTTGAAAAGAATAGAATCTTACGATGATATCAGTTACGGTTACGGAAATATGAAAATGCCGGTAGAAATACTTTCAATCACTTTAACCGTATCTAGCAACGATTGCAGAAAAAAGCTCACGACATATGTATAGGATTATTTCCATAATCAGATACTCCCATGATAATTTAAATTTTTCAGATATATGCTACACTGTATTTTTCAATAAATAATATGTTTTCAAATTATTAGTTGAACGATGCTTATAAATCCATTTATTCTTTAAAATAGCTCATAAAGTAAATAAAATTTTTAATGGTTTTTAAATTTTGTATGATAATAACGTACATCAATATAATCTGTATCTCGTGAAACACGTTTTGAGATAAGCTTAAGGAAATATTGAAGAGAATTTTTTAAAAATGTTTTTGCTGGAAGTTTTTGAATACTTAAACTAATATGGATTAAATTCGAAAAAAAAATTTCTCTGGTAAAGATCGAAATGTATCTGAAATTAATTTGAATACCAAAAAATTTTTTGAACATTTAGATTAACAATAAATCGTTTAGTATCGTTTTTATTGTTTTTAAACATTCAGTTACCATCAAATAAGATATTTTGTACATGCAACTTTTTAATAATGTCTTATATTTTATTCTTGTAAAGAAAACGAGATTTTCGAATATGCTACCACGAAAATCATATGATCCACGACACTCGACACTTTTTTATAAAATAAAAAAAAGATTGAAAATAAGATTGTATTTAAGGATTATGTAAACTAAAAAAAATTAAACACTTAAATTTTAAACACTTTAAAATTGACTTCAGGACATAAGTAATGGAATGCACCTTTATTATGACGTAAAATTCTTTAATGCAAATTATTGTAAAATTGTAATCTCTCCTTTCGTATGAGTGGTAACAACTACTGCAGCGCATTATCAGAGCACTCTATAAAAAGAAAGTAAGGGCTAAGAACTTTTTCAGTAATGGCTAAGAACTCTCTGGTTGAATATAAGACCTTTAATTTTCTTTTTGTTAATTAACTTTGATGTTTGTAGCTAACTTGAACTTCAATTAATAATTGTTGCATTACATAGACCCATGGCGTGTTTGATGGCTACTTAGACTCGATTGCGTGTGTGATGGTCAGCTTGCATCTTTAGTCCGACTACCTGGTGAGAGTTTCCGTGTTTTCTCCCATAAGATATACAAATGCGAGGAAATGATACCTAAAAGTCCTCCATACACCATTGACATTAATCTATTTGCCCCTTTCACAAAATATATTTATTAATACTAACTCGATACTTCTTCCAACATTTCGTAAAAAGGATAATTAATAATTTAGTCCAGTGCATAATAGTGTCCATGTCCAATGTCCAGTACATAATCATGCATAATATCAAACATGTTAAAATCAGCCCAACTCGAGGCTCAGAGGCAATCTGGGCAGCTGATGAGCATTAGCACCGAGGTTCAATTCACTGGCGGCTTTGTTGTAGACACTCTTACAAAAGACGAAGAGACTCGACGGCATATGTGAATGTTCAGCATCTTGCTTCGTGAGTCGGACTACTTGGCGGGAATTTTCCGGAAATAGAGGTAGTTACATCTAAAAGTCCACCAGGAAGGCACTGCCCTCCTCCTTCAAGTCAGACTTCTACTTACGGGTGCTCCATCACAATATAAGCTGCCCATCCTATCCCTCCATTCATCCATGAGTAGATTACAGTTGGGATGTCCATCCCACACTGCAGGACACTGAGGATTAGACACAATAATGTTAAAATCACAATTTTTGCTGGAAATCAATATACGACCCGATTATAGCATGTTGCCCACTTCTTTTTGCCCAGTGTAACGAGCTCAACTCTCGTGTGACGTCCAAATTCCGTTGGCAGCGTTGTCGTCATTACTTTTAGAAATGAAGAGATTCGATGAGGTATTGGTATTCATTATAGAATTAATTTCGTAAAACATGTAAAAACTTTATAAATATATATATTTTTTATAAAAACACTTATATGCTATTTTATACATACTTGTTCAACACGATTTGTATCGCAGCTTATTTTTTGAAGAACGATACTTTATTTGAAAGTTACCTCCAAAATAAAAATAAAAAATCAGGCGAGTAGATTCTTTATAAAATATTTTCTTTTTAGTTACTACTTTAAAAATGAAAGATTTTAAAAAAAAAAAAAAAAAATACGAACATTGCACAATACTAAATATAAAGGAGAGGAACACTCTGCATATAGAAGGATGAGATATCTTTTTAAACGTAAACTAAAAATAAATCTTATATCTATCTCATGCTTTTTTCATTTTGAAAATATGGAAAGAAAATATTCTTTTGTGCAACATTTTTTTTTTCATTGAGGGTTCCAGTCTGCAACAATCCAAGTTAAAATTGGTTCGTGCATGTAAAATAGTTCGAATAGTTATCCACAAATATTTTTAAAGCATTTTGAAAAGTATTTTTGTGATAGATACGGACGACATGATTAGTTTCGTAGCTGAAGAAGAGTCTTAAGAATCTTTCTTCTCTCTTCTGAAATATAAGAAGATGAACAAATACCTTTAAAAATTTTTTCACTTAAATTGTGAGTTTGCGAGTTGGAAATTCTGTTCGCATTTGAAAGTCTTGAAGAAGACTCAGAAATTTTATTTTTGGAGTGTTCAGGGCGTAGTTACATGAGGAATTTAAAAGGGGTTTACGAAATATGAAAATACATTAGAAGCTTTATTGCAAAACTTGCTTTCATTTTAGAATGTGAGTTTTATGTTCTCAAAGATTGAATGCTACAGAATAGTTTGTATTTATATGTATTTTATTTATTATTTATTTCATAAATTTTTTGTCTTAATTGCAGCAGAATGGTAAAGTGGGCGGATTTGTGGTCGAATTATAAAATGCTCACCTAGCGTGTAGAAGAACTCAGTTTTTAAACCACTGATGACGTCCATTGAAGTCCCTGGTTTCAGAAATGAGGAGATTCAATGGCAAATCACACATATTTGAGCATCTTGCATCGACAATGTCTGCTTTATAATGACATGCTTAGGTTGTCCCTGTACGGTAATTTTTGCACACTTTGGGCTAATTAGTCAGGTCTTGGAAGTTTAACGTGTATTCCGAACCCCACACAAAAATCCATTCCACCGCTACGATTCGAATTTGAAGTCTGTGGTATCAAAGACCAGAGCTTTAACCAATTGGGCATCAGTCCGCCCATAGAAAAAAGAAGAAGAACTCAATACTTCTTGCAATATTTTGTAAAAAAGAAGATCAATAATTGAGTTAAGCGTTTTAATGCTAACTTAATCATGCATAATATCAAGGATGTTTAAATCTCAAGTTGTGCCGAAGTTTAATATATGACCCTATATATAATGTAACATGTTGTAGTATGTAGCATATTGTAGCCCCCCCCCATATTGCAGCATGTTGCCCAACTAGCTGGGGCCACAGATCAACGTGTGGAACTCTCGTGTGGCATCCAAATTTCGTTGGTAGCTTCTGCTGTAGTCGTTACTTTCAGAAATGAGGAGATTCAATGAAGTATTGGTATTCATAATATAATTCATTAATAGAATCAATTTCTTAAAGCATTGCAAAAACATTTCATATATATATTTTTATAAGAATCTAATGTGCTGTTTTGTTTGTACATAATCAACACGATTTATATCACAGCTTGTATTTTTGAAGCTTGGTTCCTTATTTTAAAGTTGCCTTCAAAATAAAAAAATAAAAAATCAAACGAGTAGATTATTTATAAAATATTTTCTTTTTATTTACTCCTTAAAAAAGGAAAGATTTTAAAATAAAATAAAATTCGAACATTACACAATACTAAATATTAAAGAGAGGAACACTCATATAGAAGGATGAGATATCTTGTTACACATAAACTAAAAAAGATCTCACATCTATCTCATGCTTCTTTCATTTTGAAAATATGGAAAGAAAATAGTCTTTTGTGCACCGTTTCTTTTTCATTGAGGATTCCAGTCTGCAACAATCCATGTAAAAATGGGTTCATGTATATAAAATAGTTCAAATAGTTATCCGCAAATATTTTTAAAGCATTTTGAAAGGGATTTTTGTGATGGGTACGGACGACATGATTAGTTTCGTAGCTGAAGAAGAGTCTTAAGAATATTTTTCCCCTGAAATATAAGGAGATGAACAAATACCTTTAAAACTTTTTTCACTTAAATTGTGAGTTTGCGAGTTAGAAACTCTGATCGCATTTGAAAGTCTTGGAAAAATGCTCAGAAATCTTATTTTTGGAGTGCTCAGGGCACAGTTACAAGAGGAATTTAAAAGAGGTTTACGAAGTATGGAAATACATTAGAAGCTTTATTGCAAAACATGCTTTCATTTTAGAATATGAGTTTTATGTTATCGAAGTCTGAATGATACACGACTGTTTGAAGTTTATTATTTATGTATTTTATTTATTATTTGTTTCATAAATGTTTCGTCAAACAAACGCGATGTAGAATAGGAAAAATATTTTGAATATTTTGAATTAGATAGCTTGGATGAGTTTTCCAGCTCTTCTTTAATAAAATAGGCAAATGCAAGACTCGTAAAGAAAGTAGCTTAAGGTGTCATGTATGTAAGTAGCTTTTTGTTCGCATTCGTTGTAGTCATTTCAGAAACGAAGTGACTCGATGGCGACATAGACAGTGTACATGAACATCTCCCATACACAATCAAGTAGTTTTTAATTGTTTTTTCACGATTTTTTTAACATAGATTCAGAGAAGCAAGAAAGCAATGACAGCCCTTTATAACACCACATATTGGTTCGATGTTAGCGAAATGCATATGTGGGCCACGAAGCCAATCGACGTACAGAAAATAATATTTATAATAACAGTAATAAAACTATTTTTGGTATTGCAACTTGAAGATATTTTGAGTTAAAATTGTGAATTCCATAATCTAACATACAATAATTGCTAAGTAATATTATTACATAAAAGTTTGAGCAAATTTTTTGGAGCAATATGTGAAACGGTGAATGGAAAATAAAGCAGATCTGTGATTGTTACAAAGAATCATATATATATTGTCAATGAGAAGGAGAATCTAATCACTAGGTCCTATAGAGAACATGGAGTCAAAAGGAAGACTCCTTGAGGAGAACCCAGCTGCATCTAGACTCAGGGGAAGACCAACAGTTAGATGGGGAGATCAAGTTGAAGAGGATTTGTAGAGACTGAGAATCACTAACCGGGAACAAAAGGCAACTAGTCGTTGGAATGGCGAATAGTCTTGAAGGAAATCAAGCCACTTCTAGAACTGTAGCACTAATGATCATGATAATGAATATTATTACATTGGATCATATAGAATTGTTGCTAATATGCCATAGTTGCTTTCATATTTAAAGGATCTTGTAGTAAATAGTTATTGAATGTATTTACATTTTTTTTCAGTTAGAATAATTCGATTTGTAAAACATAAAACATTTGAGTAATTTTCTGAAGCGTTTAAACATTTCAGATTAACTCCAATAGATTTTTTTATCAAATCTGAAGTTTTATGAAATGTCTGAATCTTTTTCTGTACCTACAGCTTTATTTAAATTTTCTTTTCAAGGATAGTTCCGTAAATTAAAAAATAATTTTGGAGTTGTTATATTATCCAATTAGTTGTTATAATATTCAAATGATTTGAAGTTTTCAGATCTAAATGCTACATTAGTAATATTATATTAATGATAACAATACATTCACAATGATCTAAAGTATTCATTTAATTTTTACTAACTATTTAAATTTAGTTTTTAAAGCTATAATAAAAACAATATTTATAATGATTTACTATAAAAGTGAGAAATATTATGAGTTATTAATAAAATAAGATAATTTTTTACTCCTTGTAAAAATTATATTTGTCAGATTTTGATTTTTAATATAAAAATGAAAAATAATTTATTTTATAATTGTAATAATATGAAATGATTACGATTTTTTTTTTTTGCATTCCATACAATAATGTCCTATTGCTTTTAAAGTTATAAATGTAGAAAGTTATTAATCACTTCTTTAAAAGTAGCGTTTGTGTATACTGCTTTAAAGTTATTAAGTTTATTTTATAAGCTGTTAAATTTCTATGATAAGCTAATTTCGTAAAATCTTTATTTGAAAATTATTTTTTAAATAATGAGAAAACTTTTACAATCCTATTTACTATTCTCTATTCATTAACTAAAAAAATCACACTAGAATACACAAAATAAACTAATAGAAAAAACTAATAGAATATCACACTCAAAATAGAATACTAAGAGCGCAATTAAAATTACTGTCCAATTAATTGAAAACTGGGGGAAAAAAAAAAAAAAAAAAAAAGAAAGAAATTCATTAGAAAAATGGTATATTTTTGTTTTTTCATCTCCTCAACTTGTTCTGCACAAAGGTTTTATTTTCCAATTATTTTATCGAAAAAAATTGAATTGATTTCGAAGATTCTTGCATTTATTCATAAAAATGGTTATTTTAATTAAGAAAAAATTAACTTATAATTTTTGTTTCGTTCGTGAATTTATAGTAGCAATATTTGTTTTTTCATTATTAAAAACAATTCACTTTATTTCTGAAAATACTTTTTTAAATTTTCTTTTCAGAATTTAAAAAGCACACAACAGTTTTAAACCAATTACTAAAATGTCAATAATATATTTGATTCGTCACTTTTTTTTAAAACTTTTCGTAAAAGTAATCTTTTATTGCTTAAATAAAGGATAATTCTAAATGTTTTAGATAAACTATAATTTTCTAGCAGATACGTCAGATTTCTGGATCTTTTTTTTTTGTTTTATTTAAATTTTCTCTCCGATTCTCAAAGGATTTCTTTTCAAAGATAGTTTTCCAAAATATAAGAATAATTTTTGAATCGTTATATCATCCAATTAGTTGTTATATTATTCAAAATATATGATGTTTTTCAGATCTAAATGTTACAGCATTGATATTAGATTTATACTGCAAAGATATTCACAAAGATCTAAAGTATTAATTTATTTTTTAATAACTATTTGAATTTAGCATTTAAAGATATAATAAAAAATAATATTTAAAGTAATTTACCATAAAAATGAGAATCTGAATATAATTTTTCAGTTATTAATAAAATAAAATAATTTTTTACTTCTGGTAGAAATTAGTTTTGTCGGTCTTTGATTTTTAATTAAAAAATGAAAAATGATTTATTTTTTAATTTGAATTATATGAAATGATTGTGAGATTTCCTTTTTTTCATTTTGTATAAAAATTTGCTGATGCTTTTAAAGTTATAATTGTATAAAATTACTTATCTCTTCTTTAAAAGTAGTTTTAGTTTTTTTGTTTTCAAATTACTAAGTTTATTTTGTAAGCTGTTAAATTTCTGATAAGTTATTTTTGTAAGATGAAAACAAAATTTAAATTCTCATTATTCTGAAATTATTTTTAAATAATGATAAAACATTTAAAATTCTATTTACTTTGCTCTATTCATTAACTAAAAAAATCACACTGAAGCAATTAATGATAAAATATTGAAATATCATTTAATAGTAATAATAAATCAAACATTTGTTTTACTTTTCTTTATCGTGTGATTTCAGAATTGCAACTCAATTATTATTATTTTTTTACGCACAATATTTTTTTTTTATCTTATGCAAGGAAAAAAAAATCAAAGCATATTCTCTTGAATTTTGAAGGGAGAACAAATTTAATAAAAAATTCAATTAAATAGAATATACTAAGAGCGCAATTAAAATTATTGTCCAATTAATTGAAAACTGGAATAGAAAAAAAAAAAAAAAAAAAGAAATTCATTAGAAAAAAATTATTTATTTTTTGTTTTTTTTACCTCCTCAACTTGTTCCGCACAAAAGTTTTGTGTTTCAATTATTTTATCGAAAAAATCGAATTGATTTCGAAGATTCTTGCATATATTCATAAAAATGGTTGCTTTAATTAAGAAAAAATCTAACTTATTTTTTTTCGTTCGTGAATTTATAGTAGCTAAACTTTGTTTTTTCATTATTAAAAACAACTCACTTTATTTCTGAAAAGTACTTTTTTTAAGCTCTTTTCAGAATTTAAAAAGCACGCTAAAGTTTTATACCAATTACTAAAATGCCAATAATATATTTGAATCGTTATTTTTTTTAAACTTTTAGTAAAAGGAAATACTCATAATCTTTTATTACTTAAAAAACTGGAAAACTGAAGATGTTTTAGATAAACTATATTCTTCTAGCAGATGCACCAGTTTTCTGAACACTAACACAAGCGCAGAATTAATTTTGATTCCATTTTCCGAAGTATTTATTTACTTACAACAAGCCCATGCCAGCAAAATATTATTATATTTTCTAAGACTGCTCCCATATATGAGAGCGAATGCACTGAGCGATGCATAAAAAATAGGTTCAGACATGTTCTTCTGTATTTCGAGAATTAGGGTAAGTAAAAAGCAGCTTTGTCTTAAATAAAGTTATACGATCTACTGAATGACTTACTAGTTCATAGATGAGATAATTAGGCAAGTGTTTCGAGATCTAACTACAAGTGATTATGAGAATAATGGAAACACATGTGAATAAAAGTGTTATTTAAGAAGGCGTCTTATAAAAATTAAAAAGTATTCTTATGTATCAGTTTTTTTTAACCCTACCCTGTAAAAAAGTCACGGAGCCAAGTCAGACTTGATTCTATTGACTACTGGTGCTACCCACTTTCCCTTCCACTTGGTTCGTGGCCTTGGTCTAGATGTCTACCAAGTATGATAAGAAACAACAAACGTCACCATTTTTTTTTAATATAAAAAGTAAATATTATGGTAGTATGAGGTAGCTTTACTGAAGGTGTATATGTCTTGGAGTTTTGTCGAAAGCATAAAATTTCACACCTCACAGACTTTCAAAGAATCCAAATTGTTAGGAGACCGACTAGTTGGAACAACTGTGACCAAAACATACCAGCTTTTAGGCGTTTATAGAGGTATGGTGTGTAAAGTCATGACAGCGTACAGGTAGCGCGGCAAGACAAACTGGACAAGCAAGTAGTCGGTGTTTTCACTCAAGTTTTTTCACTTCTTTTCATTTAGAGCAGATTGTGCTGCATAAAATGAAAACAATATGACCGCAGAGCTCAATCAGTATCTGGATTCTTTATTATCAATAACTACAATTAGGAGGTACCTTCATAAACAGGAGATTTACGATAGTGTAGCAATTTCCAAATTACTTTCCACATCTATGATATACCTTTCATATACCACATTGTATGTTATATTTTGCATATAC
>BPLQ01007968.1:0-12606 GCA_021605075.1 Caerostris darwini | reverse complement strand
AATAAATTTTGATGTCTAAACTGTCAATGATTTCCCATATAAGTATATCTTTTTCTTTTTAAAAAAAAAATACATTTGCTTTGATTGAAAATTTATGCACATGTATAGAAGAGCCTAAAAAAACATACATGGAGAATGAGCACGGCATAAAGAGATCTTAGACGTTCAACTAGAAAACTATATATTACTATACATTTTCATACAGTGCGAATGAATTACTTCTTTAAATTCATCCATTATCAACGCTGTCAAAGTCGTGAGCGTAACATTTCATATGCAAGTGGCGTGGTTAAGATTTATATACGGACAAACAGAAGGGAATAATACAGATTACAGCGTCACGCGTCGTCTCTTTACCATCCCTTCAATAATAAATGAGAAGACATCGTGATGTCAGAGCTGTCGACGATTGCACAAAAGATGAAAGTTAAGGAAGATGAAGCGCTCCAATTCCGTGAGCTTCATGCCGAAAGAAGATAAGATGCGTGTTGGAATGCCGAATAATTATTTCTGGTCTCCGAATAAGAGACATGAATCACATAATGAAGTAATTAGGAACGGGTATTTTAGTTGTTAATTGAGGTTCCAAGAGTAACCAATTCCGTCTTGGAAAAGTAAAAACTGTAATTTATTTATCGTAACAGAAATAAAAGTGATTTATTGTTAAGCAGTGTATCAGCAGAAATAATTTAACTTAGATGTTGCGTGTTTACTTCATTGTTATAACTGTTACATTATTTTTATTCATAAGGTTTAGATTAAAAATAAATCATATTCAATAATTAATCACATTATTTGAGATATTCTAGAACAGGAATATTAATTACTTATAAAGATTGCTATATTATTATTTATTTTTGAAACAATAAGGAAAATATAGTCGAGCAATGAACTGAAAAGTGATATAAAGACCATTTTTTAAAATAAATCATGAGTTAAATATTAAGTATGGCATATCGGATTAGAGAATGATTTGCAATTCAAATACGGTTTATAGAGCCAATTTTTGCTATCCCCTAGTTAATATTTGTATGCATTTCTACTTTATTTAAAAATTATAAAGCACAAATAAAAAGTTTGTATAACTTTGTAAATAAATTCATTTAAATACAAATAGTTATATTTGTAACATTGTTAAATTTCGCTATATATATGTTATGAGCAATTTCATATCCTAGATGTATCTTTATTTTATAAATGTATTCTCATCTTCAGTATTCTCTTTTAGTAAAATATTAAAATAAAGTAACTATCCTACTTATTATTACATTCTTTTAAAATTAAAAGTTTGTTATTCTTACATTTTAAACACTCCTATTAAGACATCATATATAATCTTAAAAACTCGTTCTTATATATTATTTGTTATTAATTGTCATCTTATTTTTCATTAAGCTCTTTTAATACCATAGTTTTTTCAATATTTTAAAATTTCCAACTTTATTTTCTTGAATGCGAAATGGGTCTGCCCAAATTGCTTTTGATTATTTTTCAATTTATCAAAAACTGTTTAAAATTTTTGAAGAATATAAATTCTTCAATTTAGATAGCTAAACGTTTACTTTACTTCAATTAAACATGTTAAGAAATATTCCCCAATTTACATTTCATTTTAAAGAAATCAAATGCTATATGTTTATTGATGCATAAAATATGAATAAAAATTTCATTTGTTCTTCTTATATCCCATCAGAAACATTATTTCTTTTGCAGAGCATTTCAGTAAGCGTATCTGTTCTGACGTTGACTTTCATATCCATCGACCGCTGGTATGCCATCTGCCCGCGCCAAAACAAACATCCTGCTGATCTGGCTGGTGTCCATCCTGGTGGTCCTCCCCGAAGCGATAGTGCTGGACACGAGGAAGCATCCCATTCCCCTGGACACCATCTACCTCACCGACTGCACCTACACCTGGAGCGAGAGCAGCACCAAGATCTACCAACTGTTCCTCGTGCTCTTTTTGTACGTGGCTCCTTTCTTGCTGATGGCCGTGGCCTATTATCAGATTGCCAAAGCGTTGTGGAATAAGAACATACCTGGCTCATCGGAGATGAATCATCATCCCAGCCGTACAAGTGAGACTTATTTCTTTTTTGAAATAAATACAAATATTTCTACATTTTTTTAAATGTTTTTACATTAAATTCATGAATTAATTCTAAGAAATTTATAAAAGTATCATTATTTGATCCTTAATGTTCTATTGTTCATTATTGTCATATTAGTTTTTCAGAAATGAGAATTTTAAAACATCATCCAAAAATTAATAAAGTAATGAATTTATTTAAAATAAGATTTATTGTATTACATTTATTGTATTGTATTTATTGTATTTCCTTAAAAATCAATAATTAAACTAAGCTGATGTGGTTTTCTTTTTAAGATTGTAGAAATCCGAAATCTGATTGTTGATTCGAAATATCTTTCATAGCTATTGTCAATCAATTATTTAATGCTATTAAAATATGTATGGATGCACTTTAGAGGTTTGATGGCCAAAGGCAGAGTGGCTAGCACTCTGGCGCTCGATGCCACAGCTTTCGGAATCGAGTCCTGGCGCTGCCATCGATGATTTTAGTGGTTCGGAATCCACTTTTAACCCTTAGGTCCCGGTCTAATATGACTGTAGCACGTTGGGCGTAAGGCTGATAACTCTATCCCGTAAAAAAGAAAGAATCTTCTATCTCGAAATCTGCCAGTAGACAGGCGGCCTTGGTGCACCATGGGGCTGTTGCACCAATGATGATAATGATGGATGCACTTTAAAAATGTAACATATCGCCTTCAATCAAATTAAAGAAAACTGATCATGATTTTAATATAGAAATAACTGTATAAAAATATAAAAAATTAAATACTGATGGATAACATCTTATCCCATCAATATTTAATTAAAATAATTGCAGAAACTTTCTGAATTCTAAATACTGCAAGTTAATAAACTTTAATAAAGACAAAGTGGCTTTGTGGAAAACAAGTTTGGTTTTCAAATTAAGAGAGATTTATTCAAACGTTATAATCGGTGTTCAAACAGTAAGATTGTTTATGTCAAAGATCCAAAACGATACATTCATTCGCGGAGGAGTTCTTCTGTAAATCTCGAAGAGAAGGATAGAAGGATTTGAATCTCCTTAGATACCACCCTTAAAGTTTTTTGTTCTAAAATACAAAAGTAAAATGATGGTATAGTGTGGTGACAATTCCATGCGTCCCATGACACATCAAGAATAAGGCTAAATATGCTACATGCCTGCTAATAAATTTACAAGTGATTTCAGGTAAAAATGCCAGGTGTTGAAAGCAACAACTAAATTTTAAGGTGAATTGTCGTAAAAGTTACATTACAGTTCACATTTCAAGACATTTTTTAAGGATACCAAATGCTCCAACGACTATCATTCAATAATTCTAGCATTAATAATTATTTTTTTAAAAATAACTTTTAAAGTAAAAATACCATAAGTACATGTAGAATAATGACAGTCTTATAAAAAAAATAAATGGAAAGTTAAAAAACTATTTAGATTGTTAACATAATAAAATCAATTAAATTTCTTAGTCATTTTAAAAAAAGTTTTCATGACCTGCTTTTAAAGAAAAAAAAAAGTGTTTAACTTTTTCATAAGTAAAGAATTTTTGCGAACGTGCTAAACCATCATTTATTTAATTATTTAAAACAGAAAGCAGATATAAATTGAAAGTTTAAAATTTCAAATAATAAACCTTTCTCGTTTGAAATAAAATTATTCAGTATGAAAAAGATAATTATTTTGTATACTTTTTAATAATATGTGTATTTCAATTGCAATAAAACCAACGATGCGTTAAAGCTAAGTGTAAAGATAATGATAATTCTAATTTTAATTCTAATTTTAAACATTGTTTTACATTACAAAAAAGATATTCCTTAAATAATATACAGTTTAGCGTACCTTTTTCGTGTTATATGTTAATTTTATTTTATCATAACTACATAGATTAATGTAGTAAAATTACTACTAAGATAATATAATCATTAATTTCGGTAACTAATTATATAACTGCTATTCTTTATTCTTCCAACATCAGGAATCAGTAACACCACTCGTTATTTCATTTTTACGCATATAATTTTTATGAAATAAAAATTTAAACAAAATATATCTTTTCTACCAACATCTCTTCTCATGCTTCAGAGAAACTGTGATTTCTCTCACAGCAAGATCAGCATTTCTCCAAAAGCATAGTATACTTTTGAAATCCTTACAACTCTCATCTATCAAAGAAAGATAGGATTAGCGATCAAAAAATACTCCCCATATATCTCAATAGTAGTTTTTCCACTTTGCCGCCTGCATGATATATACCAGTTTCTTATACTTCAGTACGAAAAAAAAATTACAGATTGTAATCTCTTTCTTGTTATGTTCCATTACAGCTGTCTCGAAACAAAATGGTAAAAATGGAGCCACGGTCCAACTGATTGCCGCGAATCCCAGTTGTGAAGGCCAAATCCAGTCCAGAAGAAAAGCCGCCAAAATGCTCACCGCCGTCGTGGTCATCTTTGGTCTCTGTTATTTACCAGTACATCTCATCAATACTTTAAGGTAAGAATACCAGAGCAATCTTCCCACGCAATGATGTATGTCTTTGTGGTGGCGAAGAATGGAAGGGAGCTATTAAGGTTTCCCCTGGCATAAGATACCGGATCTCTGTAATGGATTTCGTCTCCAGTGGAGTAAAAATAAATTGTGTAGTTAGTTTTTGTTAAGGATATCATGTTGTGTTTCTTTTTATGAAATGTATAAGGTTTCTTTTCTTTGGGATGAAGCGCCTTTGAGAAATTTTCAATGGCGCCATCGAAAATTTCATGCGGTACCATTGAAAGCTTCATGCGTAGAATTTAATTTAATGAAAATCTGCGTGTGGTAAATTTCAAGACGTAAAAAAAAGGGTTGAATTCATCCATTCCAGTGTTTTCTCTTTTATGTAAAAGAAATATTTATAAATCCAACTAACATATTTAGGATAACACAAATTAGCAGGTATTTTAACTAATTTATTTTGTTACTTTTTCATAATAAATATATATATATATTCATATTTTATAAAGTATATATTATATACAGAAGCAAATTTAAAAGTATATAATTAAATAATGAATCAAAAAATTATTTTATTACGCTTCTGGTCTTTTATTACGAATTTATTTAAATTATTTTTAAGATTCTAAATCAAATGGGCTCACATATCTTTAAAAAGGTTGAACAAAAATAAATATCGGTTTTGGCAATGTTCAAAAGTCG
Organism: Caerostris darwini; assembly: GCA_021605075.1. Lineage (NCBI taxonomy): Eukaryota > Metazoa > Arthropoda > Arachnida > Araneae > Araneidae > Caerostris > Caerostris darwini. The sequence goes on along the minus strand of BPLQ01007968.1, from coordinate 7,318 downwards.
TTTATTTATCCCTATGATATTTTAAGTATTTCGAGAGTAGATGTATTGGAACTTTATAAATCCAATTTATTCTCATTGAGTTGCTTCCAATACAATGAGTCCATTTTCCATATTATATAGATCTGAGTGAAGTAACTGTTGTAAACAGATTTGTTTGGACTGTCTTCAGGGTTCATTTCAGTCGTTTGCTGTATTATCGTAAATTTAATCATGTCCCTCACCTTGATCGTTTTCAGTTTCCCAATTGGGTATTAAAAGATCAAATATTTTCTATTTTTTTTTTTTTTTTTTTGTAGTTAGTGGGGGTTTTTTTTCCATAAAAGTTAACAAACAAAAAATTTTTTAAATAAAGTATGACACTTTACTTCTTAAAAATTCCTTTCATTGAAAAAATTTTATGAAATAAATATAAAATTTCTTAAAAATGCATTAATAATTTTAAAAATCATTAACAAAAGTTTATTAATATTCATCAGTTAGTTAGCGAAATGAAAACTTGTATTAAAAGAAAAATTATTTATAATTTCTTCAAAGGACAAAACAAGGGCAAAAACCCTATGTATTTTTAAAAGTCTTCATCTAAAAAATGCTTTTAATAAATAGCCATTATAAATTCTGTTGATAAGTTGAAGAATATTTAAATTCAGGAGATTTTACAAGAAAAATAAATTTAAAAAAAAGTAGAAAAAATAAATATTTTAAAAATACATTAAACAGTTCACAAATGTTGTGTATTTCAGACAAAAAATATCATTCTAATTTTTTTTTTTCCTTTCAGTGTATTAATTATTTTCAACTGATCATTCAATTTTATATGTAGATATACAGTAGGACTTCCTCAGAACTCAGCCACTACGATTGTATCTCTCATCTCCCACTGGCTCTGCTATGCTAACAGTTCCATCAATCCGATTATATACAATTTCATGAATGGTGAGTAGAAAATGCATCCTACTTCTCTCTTATTTTTTTTCTTCTTCAAACCAGCGATCATGCAGAATAGGGGTTCCCAAACTTCTGAAGATGATGGATTAGGTTTGCGCTCGGTATTATGATAGACGTTTGACATATTTCAGCAGTTTTTCTTGAATAAAATATGGGAGAGGATAATTAAAACATATTTCCGTTTTTTCATCACTGGAACATATAAGGAAGTTTTGAATGTTCGATAAAGGTATTTTAATAGTAGGAACAAACGCATTAAATATAAAACTATCAAACTAGGAATAACGTATGTCAGTAGAAATGATGTTCAACCAAGTATGAAGTAGATTTCAATAAGAAAGCCATTTTTCAATAAAAAGCCATATTAATCACGATGGAATAAGGGTGGCTTTTTTGGTTGGTTTGGTTGCTAACTTTTTCTTGTAGTTTTAGTACTTTTAATTGACTTATAAATATAACTGGGAAGTATATCTGATATATTAATTTGAAAAGATAATGCATTAATTTGATATTTATGTATTACTTTATTGATAATTAAAGTATAAGTTTTTTAGATTACGACAATATCCCAATTGTCGTACTATAAGAGAAAGCAATCAGGTGGACAGATGAACACTGTATAGTATCTATAGAGTGGACAGGGCTTAATCTTCTAGAAGAAAGGAAATTTATTTCTTTAGGTCTGTTTTGAAGGGCAATTGCCTTGCATTTTCTAGTGACATTGAAATAAATCTGCCATCCAACTACCATACCTACTACAATGCAACCCAACTGTGGATGCAAGAAATCTTGACACAATCGCCGCATAGTCCACACATACCACGAGTCACAATCACATCATATTTTTGTTTGTGCTCCAGCTAACATACACTACCACTAGACCCCAAATGGGAAACCATCAAAAATAAAATCCTTACGGAAATACTAAAAATTAAAATTATAGATATATATATTTAAATTTCATCTCGCCCTTTTAGAAATAACTAGCAGATAATCTTCACTTTTTTTTTAGGAAAATTCCGAAAGGAATTCAGAAACTTTCTCTGCTGTCTCTGCTGCAGAAAAACGTATCCGGAACGACGAGGAGAAAATATGACCAGCACCCGATACAGGTTCACGACTTCAGTTACCCAAATGGAGAACATCAACTTGACCCCCACCGACTGGACTTAAAAGGAAATTTCACTATGAAGTATTCTGCAAAATCATTCTGTTTCTGAACTATTATTACGTGATAGTTAAGAACACAGTATTTTTCAAATATATCTCAAAACTGCTTTAGTAAGGTTTGATACATTAATTGAATTGAATTGAATTATATTAATTTTTCTATAAATGAATTCATAAATATTCGAATAAATTAAGTTACTTTCCGAAAAATGTTTTTTTGAAATTTGAATATAGAAATCTATTTACCAAAAATGGTTATAAATGTGACAGTAAATTTTCACTGGATATTATCAAGTGCAAAAAGTAAAGTTTTAAATGAAAGATTTTTTGTTTAATGTATATCTATAAAAGAAAATTTATGTTTATAATTGTATATGGGCTAGATATGTGTATGAATATTATGTATGAAAAGGATGATATTGCAATATTAAAGCTTCATAATTAATTTGTGAAAAAAACTAAATATTTGCTCCAAATAGAAGGTCTGCATAACCATATTTTAAAACGATACATTGTACGTATATCGACTCAACGTTTCAGCATCGAATTACCTTGTGAAAATTGGGTCAAAAGCTCACGTTAATGAGAAACGACAGACATGGGAAAAATTGTTGATATGCTTTAAAGATGTTACAATTAATGCTAATATTTATTAAGGATTAATTTTAACAATTAAATTAATCCATCATTCTTCAATGTGTGATTAATTTACGTTTTTTGTCAAACAATTGCACTAATTTTTATCTCATTTAATGAAGAATAAATTTTCTAATTCGACATACTGAACTAAAGTAATTAAAAAGTAAATTGCGATTTTTTTTCTTAAAATTTTATAAGAAAAGACAATATAAAAAAATAATATGTTAATTAATTTAATAAAATAAAATACTAATTTAGAAAAATTATAAATTCATTATTTATAATTAATAAATAATATTAATAAATTAATATTTTTTTATTTATTATAATTCATAAATAAAAAAATTGATAAAACAAATATTGTAATTTTTTTTTAAATGCAGGTCTGAAAACATTGCAATCGTAAATTTATGCATAAAAAAATCTATCTGTGAAATATAACACTCTTTTATAAAAAGAGTTACAATAAAATAAAGTTGCCCAATATTTCTTAATATATAAGAAATAAAGAAAATTCATCATTGCTAGGTTTTAATTAACGTTCTTTATTTCAGCAAGTTTTGTTGGTAAAAAAATTGATACGTTAGAATTAAAAGAAAAAATATGTGTATTATATAATATAATATACATAATGTTATCGCAAACTATCATATTTTTTAGCGATTACAGCAATCTAATTTTCAAACTATTTACTATAATATGTACCTAATTTAATTATGTAAAAGCAGTTAAAAATAATAAAATACAAAAGGCCCAAACAATAATTTAATAGTAAATTTAGATAGAAATTTTCAATAAGAATTCTTTAAGTTTTAAATATGCTAAAGTTATGCGGAGTTAAAAAGTAACGCAGCCCAAAGAGCGGGAGTTGAATTTATTTTTTTATTTTTAATATTTTATTTATAATATTTTTTTATTTTTAATATTTATTTTTTTAAATATTTTCTTATTTATTTTCCTAAATTTTAACTGTCTTTTCTGTCTCATAATTTTTTGTCAATTTTCATGCATACTACTGTTTCAAAACCGATATTTTATGATTTGTTAAGAAAATATAATTTTGTGATACTCTAAAATTCCCCAATTATATGTTAAATATGTACGATTTCTCTTCTCATTTTTTTTAGATTAGTAAAATATTATATTCCTTAGTATAGTATTTGAAATCTATAACTATGTTAGTTCTGTGTTTCACGCCTCATCATTTGTAGAAATATATTTTTCAGAGAGCATTACTGAATAAGAATAAAAATAAGAAAAACTCAATTTGCTGAGATAATATGAAATCAAATATGACTTTGATTAATATTTTGTGAGTTATGTCGTGCTTTAAAATATATTTTTATTCGTGAGGTATTAAACAATATATAAATTTGTATTATATACTTTTGAATGAAAAGAAAATAAATATTTTTTTTTCATAAGAACCTTTATATATATACATATATTTATATATGAATTATGCACTTTGAATGATGTATGAATTACAAATTTTATATATATAAAGTTTGTAATTCATAGTTTAATTCTTGAAAAACTAGTGGTATTTTTAATTATATATATTTTTATTATTAAAAAATTTTGTAACTTTTTTTTTTAGAATTTCAGTTTTGTTTGCTAGTTTCTTCAAGATTAAAATAAAAATGTTTTCTTTCAATGCATTATTTGAACCTCAAACGAAATTCAAATTTTCTAAAAAAATATTTTATACGTATTCAAAAATATAACAAAATACAATTTTTTTCTATATTTTACTTAAACTAAAAAATTAAAATTCATTTTATTTTTATATATTTGTTTCAATAAATAATAATAATAAGAGTTTTGCAGAAAACGTTTTCAGGTTCTTTTTTGTTAAACTATTTCTAACATCATTTCATATGTAAATTCTCAATGAATGTATTTTCATATACTCATTTACATATCAAATTAGTAGTCCAAATTATTAGTATCACTTAGTTGCATGAAAATTACTTGAAGTTCAGATAAAGTATTATATTTTCAAAATAATATCGGTTTAACTTTTTAAATTCTATACATTTCATAAAAATACAGCTTCAAGTGTTTTTCAAATAAACACGTATGATTTATAAATATTTGGTACTCCCGGAATTTCTCCAAAACATAATATTGAAAGTTAAACCTTATTTCATTTTAATTTATTATTGTATTTGTACACGCACAAATAATGGCTATCTTCATTATTTTCATTATTTCACTGTGTGCTTGATGTTGTGATGTGAATATTTACCAACAAGTGTTTTTGCAACTTCATACTCGCTTCTGTGGCTCAAATAATGAATACTGATGTTGCACTAAATGTATTTAATTATCATCATATATAACAATTAATGATGTGTAAGTATATGATCAGTTCATGTAATGCTGATTTATGTATTTAGTAATAAATGTTTTTATGAATGTTATTTGTGTTTTTTTTTTTTTTTTTTTTTCATTTTACAATGCACAAATACAATGGCATTTTTTTCATAGTCATTTGAGTGAACAAAGCTAAATGTTTGTCATAACGTTTCTGAAAAAAAATGGTGAGACGGACTCCAGTTTAGCGTTGAAAATAACATTTAATGTTCTTTAATTTTTTAATTTGCTGGTCATAAATTTCGTGAAATCTGCTAACAGGCATGCAGTAACCGATCTTTTCCTCTTAATGGTTGGCTGTAATAATGTTTCTTACTTTGAGCGGACATATTGTGGGTGTTATGTGAAAAAGTTTAAGAGGGATGAGACTTAAATTTTAACAGATTTTTTTTCTTGTAGCAGAACATTGTTGGCCGACTACGTAGGGTAAAGACAGAAGGAAAAGATTATGAAAGAAGCTGTAGAAAACGTTCGCTCGTAGTAAATGATTGTTATTGAAGCGATTGAAATATATACGTTTCCCAAACGCACGCTAAAAGATAAAATAAAAAGCTTTTGTAGATAGCAAAGAGTTACGAATAAATCCGTCTGTGATAAATGTTAATACATTCATTTATTAACAAGAGCTGGTAAATTATAACTACATTAATAAATTAGATGGTCAACTCTACCCCACCTGTAATGGAAAACCTTTTGAATTTCGTTTATCAATACGCAAAGAAATTGTACATAAAGACTATTTTAATGAAACAAAAATGTAGTTGGGAAAGATTTCTATTAAGATTTTATAAATGACATACTGACTGAGATATCACTGAATATTGAGGTATATTGCTGATTCTAAGTATTACTGAATCTGTAAGTATACAGAAGGCAGCATGAGAATTTTTGAGAAAGTCGCTGAAATAGACATGTACAGCTTTGTTCATTCGAATATTTTTAATACTAATGATATCGGCATAAATTAAGCCCATACTAACAAACAAAAAGTAATATGTCAATTAAAGACAAAAACAACAAGTAGGGAAGTTGACGTCTACTGAAAGAACTTAAAATATCACAGTCCTATTTTTTATGAACGTTTCAGCAGACTAATTTATTTCATCTTCAAATATTTTGAAGATTTGTAACTTGTACTTTCATAAATTCCTCAAAAATAAATATTAATAATGAGAATGGTTTTGTGAAAAAGCCAAAAGTAATTAGTTTCTTGTACGTCTGTCTTTTCACGTCAGATTCAAACCTCCACAATTGATAAAATATAATGTCTCTCAAGAGTGTAAATGTATATATATATATATATATATAGTAATAATAAGAGCTATTTTGATAAAAAAAAATCAAAGTTTTGTGTCTTATGATATGTGGTCCAATTTAACTAAAAAAAATCATTTAATTTAGAAGACGCTTTAGGTTCCCTTTGACATATGATTTTTTTTTTTACTTTTAATATTTTTTTTTTCCAGTTTTCCTATTTTTACAGTAAATCTTATATAAAAGTTTTTAATGAACTATATAATTCAAAATTTGGAATGTGGGAAAAATAATACCTTAAAAGAAATAAATAGAAAAGTATATCATTTATAATCGAAAGTTCGATTTGATGTAATGCAAGCAAAAAAAAAATTCTATTTTCTAGCGACTTAAAAAGATTTATTAATGAATTATTATAACAATGTATTAAATACTTATTTTTTAAATAAAATTTGATGTTAAATTTCGATATTTATAAAATTGAAAATTCATCATAAGGAATATTTTTAATAATGTAAATACTCAAGTGGAAGTTTTTGAATTTAAAAAATTACTTTTCGTTACAAAATTAAATTAATCTTTAATTAAAATATGTCGGAAAAATTACATAGAAATTAAACAGAATATTTAATTAAAATTTATGAAAATAAATAAGAAATAATTAAAAAAAGTAATATTTCAATAAATGGAACTTTGTATTAATGTTATACAATTTTTGTGGTTACTAGTTTTTGGAAAAATTCTACGTGTAATTCGATAGCAAAAATATAAAGTTTATACCAGAATTTAATTGAAAAAAAAATTAAATAATAAATTAAATTATGAAAAAAAGTTAATATTTTTTTTTAATATATTTTATAAGTAAATTTAGCTAAAAAGAAAATGAAATTTTAAAACTACTTTTTTTAAAACTTACTTTCTTAAATTTATT